>PVIY010031813.1:0-29562 GCA_004026745.1 Myrmecophaga tridactyla | reverse complement strand
GGTGGGGGTGTGGGGAGGGTACACGCACTGGGGGTAGGTGGAGCAGGGTGGCTTGAAGCACAGGGAGTGAGGGTGGTTGATGGGGTTCAGGTGTGTGGGGTGTAGGGTAAGTCACAGGTCACAGGGCTGTGCTGGTGAGGGTAGCCTGTTCAAGGAACACAGTTTGGCTTACTTCTTAGTCCCCGTCTCCCTGTCCGTGCACTCCTGTGGACTCCAGGCTTCTGCATTAGGCTCTTGTTCTCTGCTTCTCAGTTCCTCAGTTTTTGCAACCAGGGCCATCCTATGTGGTACAGAAGACTCTCCCAGGTCAGTTGCATTCTGGAATTGCCATCTGAGTTACCCTCCCATTCCTTCTCTAACTTTGCCTTGGAGCAGGGCTGAACTCAATCTGCCCTATTCTGCCATCTTCCCAGAACTCTAAATACATTTTATGTGATTCCTCTTTTATTTATAACAATGTTAGATGCAATTGTCTTGTACCTTCAGTATACACATTTAAGTACAACAACCTGTCAAGCCTTAGGTTCTTGTGAAGTGAAGATGGTTTCCATCTTCTGTTTGGTCCTGTTTTCACATTATAACTTCGTGCAATTAAAAAGAAATGAGGTTCAAAGTTTAGTTTTTAAGAATGATTGTTAGAATAATTTCATCCTCTTTGGACACACATTGCTATCCCCATCCCAGGTGCGTGGGGTGTAGGGTAAGTCACAGGTCACAGGGCTGATACATAGGGCAGCAAATGATTTTCCACCACTTCTCTCCATTGTATGTAACAGGGTAACAAGAATTTGACAGCCAGATGGTCCAAGAGGATGTCCCAAAGCTATAGCCTCTCCTTGAATGTTAGCGTTTTCTAGGTTTAAACCAAGTTCTTTAGCTGTTGCAACAGAGAAAATTTCAAAGAAGTCTTCATGGATTTCAAATACATCAGTATCCTCCAGTGACCAGTATGTTTTAGCAACAGCTTGCTTTACTGCTGGAATTGGTGACATTCCCATAACAGAAGGATCCATACCTACTTGTGACCAGAAAATGATCTGTGCTAGATGTGTAAACCCTCGGTTATTAGCTTCTGATTTCTTTATAAGAACCACAACTGTAGAACCATCACTTAACTCTGAAGCATTAGCTCTGGTAACTGTTCCTCTTCCATCTAAAATAAGGCTTTAATTTGGACATAGCTTCTATTTCGCTCGTGTCATGAGGAAATTCATCTGTTTTAACTTCAGTAGGATCTTTTCTAGAAGATACAAAAATCTGGTACAATCTCTTTGTCAAAATAGCCAGCTTTCTGTGCACTCTCCATATTGTTTTGGGACATAACTCCAAGCTTGTCTTGGTCTTTTCTACTCACTTGCCATTTTTTAGCTACATTTTCAGCTGAAATACCCATGTGATAGTTGTGAAATGCATCTGTAAGACCATCACAGAGGATACTATCAGTTGTTGACTTCTCACCCTCTTTATTCCGGTTCTCAAGTGAACCAAGTAAGGAGCCTGGCTCATATTTTCCATACCTCCTGCAACCACAATGCTAGAGTCTCCTATCCTTAGTGACTAGGCTGCAAAGCATACAGCTTTTAGGCCTGACCTGCAGATCATCAGCAGCTCCATGCTGGAACAGAATAAGGGATTCCTGCACCCATTCTGGCTTGTCAAGTGGAATTCTGTCCGCATACACCAGACACCTCTTTTGGGGCCACTTTGTCTTTAGGACTTCTTTGATGATGGTTGAGCCCAGGTCATGGACACAAACAGTAGACAGGGTACCACTGAAGGAGTCTATTTCCAAAGAACCCACAGGTGGAAACCACTCCCAGGCTTCCCAAACAAAAGAAGACGAGAGATCCCGAGCTTCAGAGGACTATGAAAATGCTAAAGCACTAAGGTGCTACAAAGCAGCTATTGCCCCTCCCCTATTTAACCAACCTAAGTCTGAGCTCAGAACCCCCAAGTTCAGACCTCTATCTCAGGCTCCCATCTCAGACCCTGCCCAGGACCCTCAGCTCAAACCCCACGGTTCCTAGCCATACTTCCAGCTCAAATGCCCAACCCAGACTCCAATCACAGACCCCCATCCCAGACTCCACATCTCAGACTTCCCATCTCATATCCCCATCTCAGACTCTCCACTTCAGACCCCCATTTCAGACTTCCATCTCAGACTCCTCATCTTATATCCCCATCTCAGGTCCCCATCTCAGATCCCCATCCCAGACTCCCATCCCAGAATCCCATCTCAGGCCCTCATCTCAGATACTCCTACATTTTAAAAAAGCAATTCCTGGTGACTGGTTCCCCCTCTCTCTTCAGCCACTCCTGCTAGGACTTCTGGACTGATTGCCCTTTCCCAAAGATGTAGCAGAAGTTCAGGCAGCAGCCATGGCAGGGTTGACTATGGCCTGGAGTTGATTGCATTTATAATGTACAAAATATGAATCATAATAATAATGATAAAGCTGAATGTATTTGGAAGACATCCGTGTCAAGGAACACAGACATCTTTCAAATTTTTTCATATATTGGTAAATAAAACAGTCTCAATTAGGTATAGGAACTATAAAAAAGAAACAATGTCTAGAGCTGCAAAGTACAATAACAAGTAAGAATTTTACTAGAGCAGTCCAATAGCAGTTTGAAGCTGACAGATGGAACAACTCAGCACACTTTATGTTGTGTAAGCACTGGAATGTAAAAAACATAGAGGGTCTCTCAGATATTTTCTTTATTGTTTTGTGATTGGGAATAGAAGGAGGAATACATTTCTCTATTAATTTAGTTTGAGTTTCCCCAAGGGAAAAGACAAGGATTTGGCTGCAAATAGTTTATTTGGGAAGTGATCCAAAAAGCTGGGGAAAGGAAGCAGGGAAGGTGAGACAGACCAGGAGGGAAAGCTATTACATGGTGTGTGTGATCAAGGTCACTGTTACAGCATCATGGTTTGATTCTACTGGGACATGCAGGAAATACAGAGACTGGCTCCTAAAATTGTCCATATGAAGGGTAGAGAACAGTTTTTTTGCATGAATTATAGCCACCAATGGTTGTGGGTTGCCCTTAGGGGTCTTAAATGTCTCCCCTAAGTGCCTCCCTGTGAACTAAGCAGGATTTCCAGAAGGTTTTAGGCTTCAGAGAAGGACTGGGGTATTAAAGTGGATATATTAATGGTTGCTGGAGTGGGAAACTGAGCATGTGAGCTGGAACCACTGGCCACTACAAGATGCTTAAACTCCTCAGTCTCAATCCTCTCATATGAAAACGAGGATAATAAAATTACCTACTTCACAAAATTGTAACAGTGTGAAGAATTAAATATGGGTAAAATGTTAAGCACAATTTTTGGCAAAAGTGACACCTGAATGACTGTTGGTTCTTGTCATTTTCTTTGTGGTAAACACTACTCCCAAAAAGTGGAGTTCAAAGAGTGAACTGGGATTAGTGAAAAATTCAGGTTAACAATACTTGTATTTCACCATGATCCATCTGGACTATAGGATACCACTCAGGAGGCAGCAATTTGAGGCACTGACACTGAAATACTATTTCTTAAAAGGATGTCTTCCAAACTTCTTTTCACTTTGTAGTTCTCTATTTATATAATTTTCAAGATATTTATTTTTAACTAACTTTTGCTATTTTAATTAATGCACATGTATTATAAATTTTTGTTACTTAAAATTCAACTTGACATCAAGTTCCACTTCCTATTCTCCAAGTCTCACAATAGTGTGTCATATAGATATCAATACAAAGTACTTATTAATGAACACATACTGAATGGATAAAGATAAGTTTAACTTTTACCTGAAGATTAGTGCTGAGTATTCTGTGAACAGAAATATCAAAGTAAACTCGGAATCAATATGTAGCTATAAGCATTAAGTTACATTTACTCCCCAATAATTATTACATGAAGCTTGTAGAACTATACAGGAATAACTAGACAGAAACAAAAGAATATGTTGTATACTTGGAGGAACTGAGAGCAGGGACACGAATGGACCTTTGTACACTGGTATTTATGGTGGCAGTGTTCATGATTTGCAATGGATGGAGGTGGCCTAAGGCTACATTGACTGAGGAACAGAAAGGGGAACCGTGGTGTATACATACACAGACTACTGAGCAGCTGCAAGAAGGAATGAAGTTGTGAGTCATGCAACTAGGGGACTGAACCTTGAGGACAAGTATTATCATGCCTTACTCATATGGACTAACTGTAATATACAAACTGGGAGAATTGAAGTCTAGGGCATGGGTTATCAGGTTGGCACCTATTGTAAAGGGTCCTGGGTTGTAAGCTCTTAACAGCAGTCACATCTATTCTGGAGTTGTAACTGTACTATCTAAATTCTGAGATGCTGAGCTATTTATATTTAACCTGGTCATTCCCTGGAATTTTGAGCATTTGCATGATACCTTAGACTCAGAGTTAGAACTCTGAAGCTATGAAAATCAGCATTATCCCATACAGCAACTGTTTAAAAAAAGTGAAAAACTGATCAGACTTCAAGTAGAGACATGAATGGTGCTGATCTGGATAGGACTAAGGTAAATAAGAATAAATGGTAAAGGATGATATGGTCCGTATTTTAAAATTTCACCTTCTATGTGAGACTGAAGGAAGAGATGTCTATTTTGTACAAAATTTATATTTTTTGGTAGCACATTATCTAATTCAACTTGTATGGGCAGTGTTCTAGTTTGCTAGCTGCTGGAATGCAATACACCAGAGACAGATTGGCTTTCAATAAAGGGGGATTTATTTAGTTAACATATAGTTCTTCAGAGGAAAGACAGGTAACTTTCCACTGAGGTTCTTTCTTACATGGGAAGGCACAGGGCGATCTCTACTGGCCTTCTCTCCAGGCCTCTGGGTTCCAACAACTTTCCCTGGGGTGATTCCTTTCTGCATCTCCAAAGGCCTGGGCTTAACTGCAAGTGCTGAGATGAGGTATGCTGAGCTGCTTGGGCTATGCTACATTAAGCTCTCTCATTTAAGCACCAGCCAATTAAATCAAACATCATTCATTGCAGCAGGCACACCTCCTAGCTGACTACAGATGTAATCAGCCACAGATGAGGTTCACATGCCATTGGCTCATGTCCACAGCAATAGATATAGGCACCTTCACTTGGCCAAGTTGACAACTGAATCTAACTACCACAGGCCGTTTATTCAAATACAATAATTACATGGAATCTTGACTAGGGAATGAGAACTTGTTGGTTTGTACAGGTTAGTGTGGTGCCTTGATATATTCCAGATTAATCTGGGCAAAGAAAAAAAATATTTGCATAGTCCCCTTGGAAATTTGGGGAGAAAGGAGGAAATATTCAACTTCCCTGATATTCTCGTAAGCAGTGGGGGCAAAAAATTCAATAGGCTGAGCCCTTAATCTTGGGGCTCACCCCTAGGAAACTTATTCCTGCAAAGGAGAAACTAAGCCTACTTATAATTATGCCTATGAGTAACCCCCAGAGAACCTCTTTTGTTGCTCAGATGTGGCCTCTCTCTCTCTAAGCTAACTCAGCAGGTGAACTCACTGCCCTCCCCCTTATGTGAGACATGACTCTCAGGAATGTAAATCTTCCTGGCAACATGGGACATGACTCCTGGGGATGAGCCAGGACCTGGCATCACAGGATTGAGAAAGCCTTCTTGACCAAAAGAGGAAAGAGAGAAGTGACAAAATAAAGTTTCAGGGGCTGAGAGATTTCAATTAGAGTCGAGAGATTATCTTGGAGGTTATTCTTACGCATTATATAGCTATCCCTTTTTAATTTATGGTGTATTGCAGTGGCTAGAGGGAAGTACCTGAAACTGTTGAATTGTATTCCTGTAACCCTGATTCTTGAAGATGACTATATAACCATATACCTTTTAAAATGTGACCGTGTGATTGTGAAAACCTTGTTTCTGATACTCCTTTTATTCAGGGTATGGTTAGATGAATTAAAAAAAAAACCCTAAGAACAAAAAATAAATAAGCAATAGGAGGAATAAGGGGTAAAAAACCACAACAGTTGGTGGGGAAAAGGGGGATTGAATGAAGACTTCAGTTTTGTACATGTTAAATTTTGAGATGCCTATTAAACATCCAAGTAGAGATGTTGAATTAAAAAAAAAAGAAATTGGTCACTTGAGAATTGACAGAATCCTTAAAGACTAGTTAGGTTTGTGTGAATTGAACTGTCCAATATCTACTCCAGATATGATAATGATCCATCATGCTTCTGAATTCATAGTTGAATCTCTATAGTCTTTAGAGATTTATTCTCAAAGGAAAACAATAATAAAAGGTAACTATATAACCACCTTATTTTTGGATTTGTTATTGAAAAATGAGTTAAGTTCTTATTCAAAGAGGTAAGATTTTGGCTTTTGTGAATGAATCTGACCTACTGCTTTTTATTTACTATTTGAAAACACTTTACTTTCTGAAGGTGGCTCTGTATTCACAGGACATGGTTCGGAAACAGGGAATATGTAATTGAGTAACAGTTTGTAAGCAACTTGAGGTGACTTACTCTGTTTCCATAATCTGTTTCATGTGAATAAACAGGCATAATACAAACTACTAGAATTCCTTGTTTACCTATTCAATATGAGAAACTCATATGAACTATCAATAGTATGTAAACTCAGCACACAGTTATAATGCTAATAAATTCATTAGCTTTGAGATGCTATAGAGATTTATTGCTAGTAAATATCTTTGCAGAAAGACTACCTTTTTTAGGGGTCTGAATAATCTAGCTTCACAGGCCATAAAATACATTGGACAAAGCTCAGAAGACAAAGCAAAAAACTTGGAAAATGACAGTCAATCTGTCCATTAGTTGGATTATCCTGGGCAAATTTCTTAACCTTTTATGTTACATTTTATTTAGTTGTATATTATGTCAAAAACACAATTATTCCATTATCTAATACTACAATTAAAACATGTCATTACAGTTTATTTGAATAAATTAATTTTAATTATATCCTGAATATCAAACACAGTTTTTCCATAGTGATTACACTATTTGATTATGTTCAGTAAAAGAATAATATTTTAAAAACCAGTATTAACAATATTCAATAAATTTACAATAGGTGACCTTATTCATAAATCTAATTTGAAATTCCTTTCTGGTATTAAGACCAATTTTATTTCCCCTTTTAAAAAATGGACTTATTTAACTAATACACATTGCAAGATATATGACTAATTAAGCACTTCATTCATTTGTTAGCTGCTGGGAAACTTAAATGCTTATCTATTAGCCACCCATTACCAAGTATATTGGACTCATTGATAAGTATTATTTAACTTCATGTATAGCACATTTGGTTCGCAGTCAGACCTGCCCGTGGCGCATATTCTAACTCATCGAATGCTGTTTGATTTTGTGCAAGTTACATAACTTCTTTCACTCACATTCTTCTGCTATAAAATAATAATGAAAACACTCAATAGTACTGAATGAGAACTAAGCTAGAAATAGATATACTAAGTTTTTGGCCATATGTTTATCATTTAGTGAGCACATAATAAATGGTAGCTGTATCTCAATCTTTATTTTTTAGCAGCATATATGTATTAAATATAATATATATTTTTTAGTTTGCTAAACTCAATAGTTCTGTTTGTGATTTTCATCAGTCTTACACTTTTTTAATTCTTTGGTTCTAAAGCAACTTCAAATATAATTTTTTGAAAAAAATACTATGAAAAGGAAAGAAACATTATTTGAAGATTTGAAGGAAGATTTCTGGTGTTTTGTTTAAACAATAATGAAAATACAGGTACACTCATCACTGCTTGATGCACTAATGCTTGAAAGATTCAGCTTTATTTATAATGACTTCCTATACGCCTAGGAAGGAAAACGAAATCATCCAATTCATAACTTCTTTAATAAGTTTTTTTCATCCAGACTGTCTACGATACCAGCGACATTGTCTCATGGATTCCCTGGTGGATGGGAACCGCACTGTGGTGACAGGATTCATTCTACTGGGCTTAACAGATGATCCCAAACTTCGAATCATCCTCTTTATGGCCATTCTGTGCATCTACCTGGTGACCATATCTGGCAATCTCAGCACAATCATTCTTATCAGAGTCTCTTCTCAGCTCCATCACCCTATGTATTTATTCCTCAGCCACTTGGCTTTTGCTGACATCGGCTATTCATCTTCTGTCACTCCCAATATGCTTGTAAACTTCTTGGTGGAGAGAAATACCATCTCCTATTTTGGATGTGCCATCCAGCTTGGTTCAGCCGTCTTCTTTGGAACAGCTGAGTGCTTCATTCTGGCTGCTATGGCTTATGATCGCTTTGTGGCAATCTGCAACCCACTGCTTTATTCAACCAAAATGTCCACACAAATCTGTGTCCAGTTACTCTCTGTGGCTTACGCAGGTGGTTTTCTCAATGCTTCATCCTTTGTTCTTTCCGTCTTCTCTTTAGTCTTCTGTGGACCAAATCGAGTCAATCATTTTTTCTGTGATTTTGCTCCTTTAGTTCAACTTTCCTGTTCTGGTATTAGTATTCTTGTAGTTGTTCCTTCATTTTCCTCTGGGTTCATCATTGTGATCACAGTGTTTGTCATAGTCATTTCCTACACCTACATCTTTGTCACCATCCTGAAGATGTGCTCCTCCGAGGGACGCCACAAGGCCTTCTCCACATGCACCTCCCACCTCACTGCAGTTACTCTGTTTTATGGGACCCTTACATTCATTTATGTGCTGCCCAAGTCCAGCTACTCAACTGACCAGAACAAGGTGGTGTCTGTGTTCTACATGGTAGTGATTCCCATGCTGAACCCTCTCATCTACAGTCTCAGGAATAATGAGATTAAGGGCGCTCTGAGGAGAAAGCTTGGTAGAAAAATATTTTCTTAATAAAATCTTTAATTTTGTTGGGTTGGGTGTAATAACATAACATGAACATAAGAATAAAAATGGAGTTACTGTGGTCACAGTATATCTGTATATCCTTAGGTGGAGCTTCTAAAAAATGCAAGGTGGATTTTCCAATACAAAATAATAAATCTGAGGTTGACAGTGAGTTACCTTAATGAAATGAAATTTTTCATTAAAAAAAGACAGAAATTATTTCACATGAAAAATTCTTAAACTGCTGAAAATCTTTTAAAAGTTATATTAATATGTTTTATGAAAAGTAGTTCACAACCCTAAGTTATTGTACCTTCTGCTAAGAGTGTGCATATTTTTATCAGCAGCTTATCCTTAAGTAAGCCTGATAACTATGATTATAACAGATGACAAAGTGTAACAGAGGGTTACAAATGAGGGCAATTGACAAAACGTAACAGAGAGTAAACGTCTTGGAGATTGTCTGCCTGCAGAAAATTTATCTGCTAAGAAGGACATTTTTGGACCCATAAAATTCTGGCCTCTGACTTTAGCCTCTGACGCTAATCTTGAATACAGGAGCTTCGAAGAGAAGAAGAGGATAAGAGCCATTTCTGTACTGTGAATTCTTTCGTCAGGCCAGAAGCGTTGATTTCCTCTACTTGAAGGAGAAGGTTTTTTTAATTCCTCATGAACTGAGTAGAGCAAAAGCAAGCCACAGTTTCTGGAAGGAGAATCCAGATCACTGGTTGACACTGAGACAGTGATGAACAAGTCTAGAGTGACTTGTTTATGGTCAACCACGTTTTGGTCAAGAAAGTCCAAGAGACTGAACTGTTTCTCCCCTGAAAGTGTGACTTGGCCAGGTTAGGCTCGCTGACCTCTATATGTCGACAACAGCCACAGTAATTTTTTCCTGTTCCCCCTTTGCTGTTTCAGATACACTTTGCATTATTTTTTGCAAGTCAATGTATGTAGCATCATGGCATTGATGATTTCATTCATTCATTTATTCTTTCATCCTTTCAAAAATTATATTATCTCTAATATTCGAGGCAATTTTCTAGGTGATTAGAAATATGTGACAAGCAGAGGTTTCTGCCCTATGAAATGTATCTCCTAGCATAGGACTCAGACCATAAAAGTAACAAGTAAGTGATACAGACTATTGGGAGGTGAGAAGTGCTATGCAAAAGAGAAAGCAGGAGAGAGAGAGATTCACGTATTAGGAGCAGGGAATGGTCAATGTGGGCCTCACTGGGAAAATAACATCTGAGCAAAGGATTGCAGGAGGTGAAGACACTTCATGTTGTTTATGGTGCTGCTTGTGCACATCTGTGTTTAGTCTGCCACTCACATGAGTATAATTTACCTGTGAGACTGTGTTCCAGCAATGACAGGGTTGGTAATTTTAACCAATACTCATCACGAGCACAACTAAAAGAAATGATGAAGTGTTAAATATATCTTAAAATCACATTAGAGCTTACAGGATGAAAAGGAATTGCCTTGCCAGAATGTCTGAGAATCTAGAGAGGTGAGCACAGCATATCCCTTGCCTCGAGGCATTTGAGAAATTGGAAGAATCAGCCACCAACCTGGGCAATGGATTTAGTGTTTGTTTGGGTAGAGAGGCACAGTAGTCACATCCTAGGTAATGTTCTGGAGAGAATTCTGAATAACTTATCCTATGATGCCCTCATGATACTGGTAAGACTGAATTAAACAAGCCCTTGATGCAGACTTGCACTACTGGAGGTTTAGGAATCTCAAGGCTTGAACTTGGATTAAGATGAAAAACAGATTTTGTGCTTTAGGGTGACCAGAATAGGCAAACAACCTGTCTGGAGGAAGTTCTTCATCCCAGGCCTTTAGTTCCCCTACTAAGAATTATTAAAATACAGTTACCATCACTCAGTGAATAATAATGACCATCACATCAGGGAAAATGGAGACCAAATAGGGGACTTGTGGGAACATCTTTTTATAGAATCAGAACCAGAAAGATGTAAGATATGGGAATTAACAGACAAATGATAATTACACTGTATTTAAAGGAATAAAAGATGACTTGAAATGAGTACAATTATAGAAAATAAAAAATAAGAACCCATTAGTTAGGAAAAATAACTAAATAGAGTCTGAACTGAAAATTTCACTGCCAGCAGAGTTATTCAAGGCATTTCTTTTCATTGGTTTCTTTAAGGATATGTCAACATTCCTCACACACATCTAGGAAATTAATACAGTTCTGCTTAAAATAATTTCTTTTGTTTTGTTTTTATTGGAACTTGACCAGATGACTCTAGAATTATTTTCTCCAAAAGGCCTAGATGCCTAAAAGAGATTTCTTCTATCTGGTGTCTCTTAGACATAAAAATATATGTTAGAGGAAATAGTATTTAAGGATGTATGGATATGGAGCAAATATAGATATAAATTCCAGTGGAACAGACTAGAGAAACTAGAACTAGAGTTATATTTATATAGTTAATTTATGGTAAAGGTGGCATTATATTTTCAAATTATCCTGGAATCATGGATTAAATGTTTGGAAGAAAAAATACTGACTCATCTTCGAAATGGCAGGTGAGAACTCTGCCACTGAGCCACTGTGGCCCGCCCTAGGTAATGTAACTTTTTTTTTTTTTTAACTTTTTAATTGTATAATATAACATATATACAAAGCAAAGAAATAAAAAAGCAATAGTTTTCAAAGCACTCTTAACAAGTAGTTACAGGACAGATCCCATAGTTTGTCATGGGCTACCATACCATCCTCTCAGGTTTTTCCTTCTAGCTGCTCCAGAATGTAGGAAGCTAGAAGGAATAAATATTATTTTATTATCACAATAAACTTTTTTCTTCTTTTTTTGTGAAAAATAACATATACCAAAAAGCAATACATTTCAAAGCACAGCAGAACAATTAGTTGTAGCACAGATTTCAGAGTTTGGTATATTTTACCCAACTTTTGAGCCTCCTAAAAATTCACCTTCATTAGTCCATCTGGATCACTGAAGTAACTGATTTCCATCTGGTCTATATGGTTTTAGTTGGTAGAGCATTAGATTTTTAACCTGAGGGTCTGGGATTCAAGTCCCTGATCAGGTGAAAGTAGATGTTTTTTCAGTTATGAACTGGTTTTTGGATGGAGATCATAGCCTAGGTAATGTATCTTACACCAAAAACTAATATACTACTTTTGAAGAAAACTGGTAATTCAACCAAATACATTTAATGAATATCCTCTCTTTACCCAAAGAGGTCATTAGATAAAATCCAGGTCACAGAATGACAGAAAATGTTAGTCATATATATAATTACTCAAATAGGTAATATATAAAAATTCTACACATTGTGCAGGTTTGAAAATTATGTACCCCAGAAAAGCCATGTTTTAATCCTGATCCAATCTTCTGGGGGCAGCCCTTTCCTTTAATCATGATTCAATAACAAAGGATGGAAATGTTGATTAAATTATCTCCACAGAGATGTGGCACGCCCAATTGTGGGAGTGGCCTTTTGATTAGATGGAGATGTGACTCCATCTATTCCAGGTGGGTCTTGAATAGTTTATGACAGTCTTTGAAAAGGGAACCATCTTGGAGAACCTCAGAAAGGACAGAATCAGCAGAAACTTCAGAGTAGAGGTGACACAGATGCCGACATTAGGAGAACAGAGACACAGATAATTTGGAGATGCTTGGAGTGAAGCAGATGTTGCCATGAGATGTTAAGCATGCCAGAACCTGGAGAGAGCCAAGGAAGCCAAGAGATGAATGCCAGACCTGGAGAGGCAAAGTGACGAACCCCCACAGGAAGAGAGGCTGAAAGCAACAGAGCCCAGGAGCAAAGGACCAGCACGACTTCCCAGATGACAGAGGTGTTCCAGACACACCCGCCTTTTTTGAATTAAAATATCTTCCCCTGGATGCCTTACTTTGGACATTTTCACAGGCTCAAAACTGTAAGCTTGTAACTTATTAAATTCCCTTTGTAAAAGTTGCTCCATTTCTGGTATATCACATTTCAACATCTAGTAAAGGTGTCATTATATTTTCAAATTGTCTGGAATCATAGGGTAAATGTTTGGAAGAAAACATACTGACTCTTATCTTAGGCTATATGTAGGAATATTTCTAGGTGAATTATCTTATTGCCTATGAGATAGGTAAATGTATCTTACACCAAAAACTAATATACACTTTTGAAGAAAACTATTCATAGAACTGAATACTGTAAATGAAAAGCCTCTTTTTACTCAAAGAGATCATTAGGTGAAAAGCCAAGTCACAGAATGACAGAAAATGCCAGTCATATATATAATTACAAAATGCCACAAGTAGGATATATATATATAAATTCATATACATCAATAGGAAGAAAGAAGCATGAAAGAAAAAAAGGCAAGGAGAAGCAGAAAGCCAAATTCTGACATGGAGGCATGGAGCCCTTGGGAGTACACAGATGGGGAGCCAGGAACTAGGAAGTAAGCCAGGCCATGTTTCCTTTTTTTTTTATTTTTAACTTTTTTTTATTGTATAGTAAAACATATATATATAAAGCAAAGAAATAGAAAAAAACAATAGTTTTCAAAGCACTCTTCTAAAAGTGGTTACAGGACAGATCCCATAGTTTCTCATGGGCTACCATATGATCCTTTTATATTTTTCCTTCTAGCTGCTCCAGAACATAGGAGGCGAAAGGGCTTAAATATGCTTTTATCATCACAATCGACTTTTTTTTCCTTCTTTTTTTGTGAACAATAAAATATATACAAAAAAGCTATAAATTTCAAAGCACAGCACCACAATTAGTTGTAGACATTATTTCAGACTTTGACATGGGTTACAATTTCACAATTTTAGGTTTTCACTTCTAGCTGCTCTAAAATACTATAAACTAAAAGAGATATCAATTTAATGATTCAGCATTCATATTCATTTGTTAAGTCCTATCTTCTATGTATAATTCCACCATCACCTTTGATCTTTCCATTCGTCTATTTGGGGTTGTTTGGGCTATGGTAATTCTAAATTTTTGCTAATGGAAGGGTCTGTCACTAATATGAGGTAGGGAGATGGAACGATCTGATATTCTGAGAGGTTGGTTGGGCCCTCTAGGTTTCAGGACTTATCTGGACCAGGGACCTATCTGGAGGTTGTAGGTTTCTGGAAAGTTACTCTAGTGCATGGAATCCTTGTGGAATCTGATACATTGCCCTAGGTGTTCTTTAGGATTGGCTGGAATGATCCTGGTTGGGAGTTGGCAGGTTATGACAGGTAGCAAAGTCTCACTGAAGCTTGCATAAGAGCAACCTCCAGAGTAGCCTCTTGACTCTATTTGAACTTTCTCTGCCACTGATACTTTATTAATTACACTTCTTTTCCACCTTTGGTCAGGATGGAATTGTTGATCCCACAGTGCCAGGTCTGGATCCATCCCTGGGAGTCATCTCCCATGTCGCCAGGGAGACTTTCACCCCTGGATGTCTTGTCCCACGTAGTGGGGAGGGCAATGATTTCACTTGCAGAGTTGGGCTTAGAGAGACTGAGGCCACATCTGAGCAACAATAGAAGTCCTTCAGAAGCAACTCTTAGGCATCAGACCACATTTCTTAAATGCTCTACCCTCAGCAGTGCAGCCCTGTGACCCCCGACTCCCTCCACACACTGTGCACCCAAACCCCATCGCCCGCTTCCATTCCCCCATGCACCAAGCCCCCTCGCCCCACCAGCCCACAGCACGTGTACCTACCTCACACCCCCACCCCCAGTGCAGCCCAAGCCACCTCTCCTGCACCCCTCCTGATCACTACCTCCCACTCCCTGTTCCCTGCAGGATGTTGCCAGTTTATAAAGGCTATGGGCGCAAATCTGCATATCCAGGCTACCCACCATCCCTCTGCCTGCCCATAGTGTCACACAGCCTCACCCCCGCTACCCCCAAGCTCTGTGCATCAATTTACAGCATTCCTAGACCCATGCATGCCCATGGGCTCCCAATCACATCCTTCAGCTCTGGGAACTTCAGTTTATAGCACTCCTAGACCCATCCATGTGCACCGGCCCCCAATCACATCCATCAGCTTTGGGAACTTCAGTTTAGGCACTCTTAGACCCATGCTTGTGCACAGCCCTCAGTCATGCTTCCCAGCTCTGAGAAAGTGCTGACCTGTGCAGCTGGGTCACATCTGCCCCAACACATGAAGGCATAACACCGATCTGGTGCCACAGCTCTACACATGCACACAAAGGGCTCCGCATCCTAGACCAGTACACACCAGGGTTAAGCCATGCAGACCAGTGCACCTGCACAGCTACATCCTCCCTGGCCACTGGGTGCCCATGTTCACATGTACCAGTGTAATATGCCCAACCTGTGCCTATACCTGCCCTGAAACGAATTGCCACACTCTGTACCCCATCCTGTACACTGCTCCCTGTGGCACATCCAGCCTGCAAACACTAGGCCTTAGACTACTGACATAAATCAACTCCCAAAGTAAATCAATCAAGATATTTACATGCAACGAAAACAACAGATGATCACTCAGCATATCACAATGCAGAGAGGCATAGCCCTGCCTAATGACCAAATTAAAATACCAGAAGAGACACAGACATTGGAACAACTAATCAAAGATGTTCATATAAGGCTACTTAATAAAAAAAGTGGGATGGCAAATGACATAAAGGAGATCAAGAAGACAATAGAAGAGCATAAATAGGATTTGAAAGAATAAATAGAAAAATAGCAGATATCACCGAGATTACAGACTCTGTGGACCTAATAAAAAACATACTGGAGGACAGGCAGGCCATGGTGGCTCAGCAGGCAGAGTTCTCACCTGCCATGCTGGAGACCTGGGTTCGATTCCCGGTGCCTGCCCAGGCAAAACAAACAAATCAACAAACAAAAAACATACTAGAAGCACACAACACCAGATTTGAAGACACAGAAGAAAGAATAAGTGATACTGAAGACAGGATAACTGACTTTGAAGACTCAAAACAGCAAATGGCAAAAGAGATGGAAAAATTTGAATTGGATCTTAGGGAGATGATAGACAAAACAAAGTACACAAATATAAGAATCACTGGTGTCCCAGAAGGAGAAGAGAGGAGTAAAGGGCTAGGAAGAGTAGTTGAGGATATAATGGGGGAAACCTTCCCAACCCTTATAAAGAATGTAAAAATACAAGTCAAAGAAGCCCAATGAACTCCAAACAGAATAAATCCAAATAGGCCTTCCCCAAGACATATATGAATCAGTCTGTCAAATGCTGAAGAGAAGCAGAAAATTCTGAAAGCAGCAAGAGAAAAACAATCCACTACATACAAAGGAAACCACAAAAGACTGAGTTCAGACTACTCAACTAACACCATCGAGGTGAGAAGGCAGTTTGTATGATATATTTAAGATTCTGACAGAGAAAGACTTCCAGCAAAGAATTCTGTACCCAGCCAAACTGTCCTTTGAAACTGAGGTAGGGTAAAATTTTCAAGGACAAACAGGTCCTGAAAGAATTTTTCAACAAGAGACTGGCCCTACAAGAAATATTAAAGGGAATTCTGCTGGCTGAAAAAAAAAAAGGAAAAGAAGACCTGGAGGAGGGCACAGAATTGAAGTGTACCAGTAAGGGTACTTAAAGGATAAATGGAGAAAGAGGGAGAAGAATATATAGATCTGATGAATAAAATAAAAAAGATAAGATGGTGGGTTCAAGAAATGCCTTTTCAGTAATAACTTTGAGTGGTAACAGACTGAACTTACCAATTAAAAGATATACATTGGCAGAATGGTTTAAGAAATATAATCCAGCTATATGCTGCTTACAAGAGACTCATCTTAGACACAAGGATACAAAGAGACTGAAAGTGAAAGGATGGAGAAAGATTTTCCATGCAAGTTGTAACCAAAAGAAAGCAGGAGTAGCTATACTAATATCAGATAAAATGGACTCTAAATGTAAAAACATCATAAGAGACAAAGAAGGATACTATATACTAATTAAAGGGTCAATTCACCAAGAAGATATAACAATTGGAAATGCTTATGCTCCCAATTAAGGAGCTCCAAAGTACATGAGACAGGCATCGGCAAAACTGAAGGAAATAATAGATGTTTCAACAATAATAGTAGGGGACTTAAATACCCCACTCTCCTCTATAGATAGAACAAGGAGACAGAAGATTAACATGAAAATAGAGAAGTTAAATAACTTGATAAATGAATTAGGCCTAACAGACATATTTAGATCATTGCACCCAAAACACAAGGATATACATTCTTTTCTAGTGCTCATGGAACATTCTCCAGGATAGATCACATGCTGGGGCACAAAACAGGTCTTTATAAATTATCAACTAACAGAATAAAGTACTTTGGAATGAACTTAACTAGGGATGTAAAGGACTTGTACACAGAAAACTACATAATATTGCTAAAAGAAATCAAAGGAGATCTAAATAGGTGGAAAGACATTCCCTACTCATGTACAGGAAGGCTAAATATAGTTAAGATGTCAATTCTACTGAAACTGATATACAGATTCAACACAGTACCAATCAAATTTCAACAACCTACTTAGAAGACTTGGAAAAGTCAGTTACCAAATTCATCTGGAAGGGAAAGAGATCCCAAATAGCCAAAAGCATCCTAAAAAGGAAGAACAAAGTGAGAGGATCAATACTCCCTTACTTTAAAATCTATTATAAAACCACAGCATGGTACTCAAACAAAGATAGAAGCATTGACCAATGGAATTGAGTTGAGAGTCCAGAAATATACCACCAAATCTATGGTAAGCTGATTTTTGACAAGGCCCCCAAATCCTCTGAAGTGGGAAAAACAGTCTTTTCAATAATTGGGCATGGAAGAACTGGATATCAATAGCCAAAACAATGAAAAAGGACCCCTATATTACACCCTACACAAAAAAGAACTCAAAGTGGATCAAACACCTAAATATAAGAACTAGCACCATAAAACTTCTAGAAGAAAATGTAGGGAAACATCTTTAAGACCTAGGAATAGGAGGTAGCTTCCTAAACTTTACACCCAAAGCATAAGCAACAAAAGAAAAAATAGATAAATGGGAACTCCTCAAAATCAAATACTTCTGCACCTCACAGGACTTTATCAAAAAGATGAAGAGGCATTGAACTCAATGAGAGAAAATATTTGGAAATCACATATCGGACAAAGGTTTGATTTCCTGTATACACAAAGAAATTATACAACTCAACAACAAAAGAATAAAGAACCCAGTTGTAAAATGGGCTAAAGATATGAATAGGCGTTTTTATGAAGATCAAATACAGATGGCTCAAAAGCACATGAAGAGATGCTCATTTTCATTGGCTATAAGGGAAATGCAGATCAAAACTACAATGAGATACTACCTCACACCTATAAGGGTTGCTATTAAACAAACAGGAAACTAAATATTGGAGAGGATGTGGAGAATTTGGGACACTCATGCACTGCTGGTGGGAATGTATAAAGGTGCAGCCACTATGGAAGACTGTTGGCTGTTCCTTAGGAAACTAATATTGAGTTGCCCTGCAACCCAGCAATAGCACTACTTGATATATACCCAGAAGAGCTGAAAGCAATGACAGAAACAGACATTTCCACACCAATGTTCATAGCAGCATTATTCGCAATTGCCAAAAGGTGGAAACAAACCAAATACCTATCAACAGATGATGGGATCAACAAAATGTGGTATACATATGTAATGGAATATTATGCAGGAGTAGGACAAAATGATGTCCTGAAGCTCATGACACAATGGATGAGCCTTGAGGACATAATGCTCAGTGAAATAAGCCAGACACAAAAGGACAGATACTGTATGACTCCACTTTTATGACCAGTATAAAGGTATAATTCGAGGTTTATAATACAAAATATAGGGACTTAGAGATACATAGAAGCTAGAAATGGGTGAATGGTCAGCTAATGAGGGTGAACCCCAATGTAAGGGAATAGATAGGAGTGAAGGTGATTCTCTAGTGGGTCTATAAGTAATATTACCGTATTGAAGATGAATAAGATTGAAAGGGGTTGTATAGGCAAAAGTGTCCAAGTGATTAACACTAGAAATATTAATTATTTCTTGCAAGAATTATTTCAAAGATATGATTCATGTACAAAGAGTGTTTAAGTCCAGGGTAAGGGGGAAAACTGATATTACATGCTGTTTTAGTTTGCTGGCTGCCAGAATGCAACACACCAGGGACGGATTGGCTTTTAATAAAAGGGGATTTATTTAGGTAGTTCTTCAGAGGAAAGGCAGCGAACTTTCAACTGAGGTTCTTTCTTACTTGGGAAGGCACAGGGTGATTTCTGCTGGCCTTCTCTCCAGGCCTCTGGGTTCCAACAACTTTCCCTGGTGTGATCCCTTTCTGCACCTCCAAAGGCCTGGGCTGAGCTGCGAGTGCTGAGATGAGGTATGCTGAGCTGCTTGGGCTGTGCTATGTTGTACTCTCTCATTTAAGCACCAGCCAATTAAGTCAAACATCATTCATTGCAGCAAGCATGCCTCCTAGCCAACTGCAGATGTAATCAGCAACAGATGAGGTTCACGTACCATTGGACCATGTCCACAGCAATAGATCTAGGCACTTCACCTGGCCAAGTTGACAACTGAATCTAACTACCACACATGCTATGGGCTATTTTAAAAAGGAAAATATCAGCACTACCATAGCATCAGCAGAGGTAAATAATGGGGGGATGGACAGGAGTTAAGAGGAGGTTTAGATTTCCTATTTGGTGAAGGTGTGTTTATTTGTTTTCTTTCTCTTGGGAAGAATGAAATTACCTAAAATTGAGAATGTTGATGGATTGTGGACTTTGGGCTCTATACATCATGCCTGATGAATGCAGGTGGCTGAAGGATTCACTGACTGAGAAGTAGATTGGTGAACACTGGTGTATACATATGATCGAATGTAGGAGTTAAAAGGTTGATGTTTAATCTAAAGATTGCAGACACAAGTCTATGAGGAAATGCAGACTTGAGCTTTCAGGATCTGGAACTTCAATAGAAGCTGAGATATGCAGATAAAGCACAATGAGGTGTGGAAGAGACTTGCTTAAGGGAAATTAACATCCTAGCCTTAGACATATTTACTTCCTGGAACTTGTGTTTCCATTGTATAGCTTTTGCATGCAAACAACCGTTATCACCTTTCTTGCTAGTATATAATTTTGTACTTGGCTGAAAATAAACTTGTCTGAAGACTGATGTCTCCGGATCCCCTGATCCCTTTCTCTCTCTCATTATACTTTAACATTCCTTAGGGTCATAGCTGCAGCCAACAATCGAATGTTGTGCTGCTACAAAAAGGAACAAAGTCGTGAGGCATGCAATGATGTGAATGAACCTGTGGGACATTTGATGAGGCAAAATAAGCCAGAAACAAAAGAACAACAACGTATGATCTCCTTTAGAAAATGCTTATAAGAAAACAGGAGCCTAGATTGTAAGCTTTTATAGCAGACACATTAAGTTCAGAGTGGTGATTATTATTTCTGGATTTTGAGAGGCTGTATATCCTGATATTTAGAGATAAGAACAAAGCCGATCAATTGGGGTTAAAGGAAGACAGTGTTCATATTTTGGAACCACACATACTCTTTAAGTCCAAAGGAAGAAAGGTTTATTTGGTCTGGAACTGAAATTTTCTATACTGCATAATCTAACTCAACCTATCTCTATAACTCATTTGAACAACTGAAACACAGGGAGCAGAGAATAAGAAAGAGACCCTTTAATCCTGTATAGATTACTGTAATGTCTGGATACATCCTAGAGTATATTAAGCAGATAATTAAAAAGTATTGGTAAAGTCCCTTGAGGGAGGGGAGAAAGAACATGGAACTATTAAACCTTACCATCAGGGAATCCCCTGATACTGTGTCAAACTTTAGGGACACCCAAGTCAATAGGCCATGGCCTCGATCCTGAGGCTTACTCTTGTGAAGCTTATGTAGGTAGCAGAGAAACTTAGACTACCTATTGGAATGCCTAAGAGTTACTTCTGGAGGACCTTTTTTGTTGCTTAGATGTGACCTCAGTCTCTCTAAGTACAACTCTGCAAGTGAAATCATTGCCCTCCCCCCTACATGGGACATGACATTCAGGGGTGAAAGTCTCCCTGGTGACGTGGGAGATGACTCCCACGGACAAATCTGGCCCTGGCACCAATGGATCAACAATTCCAGCCTGACCAGAAGGGGGAAAAGAAGTACAACTAATAAAGTATCAGTGGCAGAGAGTTCAAATAGAGTCAAGAGGCTACTCTGGAGCTTGCTCTTACGCAAGCTTCAGTTAGACCCTGCTATCATAACCTGCCAATTCCCAACCAGGACCATTCCAGCCAACCCTAAAGAATACCTAGGGCAATATACAAGATTCCACAAGTGTTCCACGCACTAGAGTAACTTTCCAGAAACCTACAACCTCCAGATGGGTCCCTGGTCCAGATAGGTCCTGAAACCTAGAGAGCCCAGCCTCTCCAGAACATCCGATAGTTCCATCTCCCTACCCCATAGTGACAGACCTTTCCAATATGAAAAAGTTAGAATGGCCATAGCCCAAAACCCCCTAATGAGAGGGACAGAAACATCAAAGTGAACATAGGATTTAACAATTTAATATTAATACTGAATCATTAAATTGATATCTTTTAATCTCCAGTATCTTAGAGCAGCTGGAAGCAAAAACCTAAAATTGTGAAATTGTAATGCATGTCAAACTCTAAAATATGTTCTACAACTAATTGTGGGTGCTGGGCTTTGGAATTTATTGCTTTTTTGTATATATGTTATTTTTCACAAGAAAAGGAGAAAAATTTGGTTGTGATGATAAAAAAATATTTACGCATTCTAGCCCCCTATATTCTGGAGCAGCTAGAAGGAAAAATCTGAGAGGATCATATGGTAGCCCATGACAAACTCTGGGACCTGTCCTGTAACTATTCTTGCTTAATAATTACATGTTTGCTTTGCCTATCACAAGGAGCAAAATTTTCTCCCATGTTTATCTATAAATTTTTATAATTTTATCTATGACTCATGAGTAGTTTTTATATATGGTACAAAGTAAGGCTGTGAATATGCAGTTGTTCAGTGATATTTCTTGAAAATACTTCCTTTCTCTTATTTAATTACCTTTAATATTTGTCTAAAATCAATTGACCACTGACTTATACTAAAGGAAATAAACTAAGACTTTAGCCAGAGACTCTGCTGAGTCAGATGAACATTCCTCTGACTATTGTAATAATTGTAAGATTTGTAATATTTCTTACACAAATAAATTTGAACATAATAATTTTCCACATTTAGTTATATGTAAATATTTGATCGAAATGAGATCCCCCCAAATATATCAAAGTGTGATTTCCATTATATATATAGAGTGATAAGCACCATAGATAAAAATAAGTTCCATTGTTATGGTAATAAAATAAAACCACTTCTGGTAAAGCAGATTCAGTACTATGCTGGACAAAGACAACTTTACTTTTCTTCACTGCTCTCATTTCAACACCTCTTTAACAATTTCTTCTCTACTGTCTCCAGATGAAATTATGGGCATATTCCATAGATCCTGGGGCATTCTCAAGTACCGACAATCCTTTCAGGTTTTAAAAATCCAGAACAATTTAAAACCAAATCTTCAATCTCTTCTAATTTAAAAATTCTTCTCTTAGCTTCCATTGCTCATTGCCCAATTTATGTCCAACTCAGGCTCAGAAACTTGTATAAGAAGAGGGGGTAGTAGTGCATGGTCAGCATCTCTACAAATACTTCATATTAATATTAGCCTGCCTTTACCTACTAAGATGCAATTGGCTCCTCTAGTGCTACAGTTGGAAAACAGACAAGAGCTAAGGGACAGTGAAGGCTGTACTTGAGTAGAGAGCAAGTCATTTTCTCAATGCTAGGCTCTTGTGCTGGTTATAAATGATGTATGTACCCTAGAAAAGCCATGTTTTAATCCTAACCCCATTTTGTAAAAGCAGCTGTTTCTTCTAATCCCTATTCAGTATTGTACGTTTGAAACTGTAATCAGATCGTCTCCCTGGAGATGTGATTTAATCAAGAGTGGTTGTTAAGCTGGGTTAGGTGGGTTGGGTCTTGATTAGTTTCTGAAGTCCTATATAAAACATTTTGGAGAAAGGGAGATTCAGAGAGAGCAGAGCAGAACCACATAGCCACAAGAAGCAGAGTCCACCAGCCAGAGACCTTTGGAGATGAAGAAGGAAAATGCTTCCCGGGGAGCTTCATGAAACAGGAAGCTAGGAGAAGAAGCTAACAGATGATGCTGTGTTTGCCATTGCCCTTAGATGAGAGAGGAACCCTGACCATGTTCACCATGTGCCTTTCTGGATGAGAGAGACACTTTGTGTTCGCCATGTACCCTTCCACTTGAGAAAGAAACTCTGAACTTTATTGGCCTTCTTGAACCAAGTTATCTTTCCCTGGATGCCTTAGATTGGACATTTCTACAGACCTGTTTTAATTGGGACATTTTCTCGGCCTTAGAACTGTAAACCAGCAAGTTATTAAATTCCCCTTTTAAAAAGCCATTCTGTTTCTGGTATATTGCATTCTGGCAGCTAACAAACTAGAACAGCTCTTTCAGGCATGAGTTAGATACCAGTTTTTATGTCCTTTGTATTCCAGGGCTTGTGCAACAAATTTTGCACATTTCTCTGATACGTTTATTGTTATGTACTGAGAATAGGAATTGGGAATGCATCTTTGTCTTAGTTTAGTTTAAGTTTCCCAGAGGGCCAAGACTTTGAGACAATGACGTGGCTTTGGTAGTTCATTTGGGAGATGATCCCAGGAATTAGGAGCTAGGAAGTAGGGATGGTTAGAAAGATGAGGAAAAGGCAA
Source organism: Myrmecophaga tridactyla (assembly GCA_004026745.1). NCBI lineage: Eukaryota > Metazoa > Chordata > Mammalia > Pilosa > Myrmecophagidae > Myrmecophaga > Myrmecophaga tridactyla. Next base: position 5,761 of record PVIY010031813.1, on the reverse strand, counting down.
CATATAGGGTGTGTGAAAAAGTTAACTGTCAGAGCATCAGCAGTTTGATTCACTGGAACATGGAGAAGCACAAAGACTGACTTTCAAAATTGTTCATATGAAGGACAGAAGAGGGTTGTTTTGTATTAAACATTTTTATTGAAAATTAAAATTTACATCAAGTTCAACCTCGTATTCCCCAAGTAACTAAAGGCATGACTTATAGATATCAATGCAAAATACATATCAATGAACATGTATTTTGCATGGATAAAGGTAAGATGGCTATTTGCTGAAGTTTATTATTGAGTATTCCATAATTAGAGATATCAAAGTAAACTTGGAACCTCTCTTTAGGTATAAGACAATTTGTTATAACAAATTATTATTAAATAAATTAAATAATTGTTAACAATTATTAAATAAAAGTCATAGAACTATGCACAAATACCCGGATAGAAACAAAAGAATAAATTGACCACTTGAGAATTGACAGAATCCTTAAAGATTAGCTGTGTTGGTTGAATTACTCAATATCCACTCAAGAATGTGATAATCATCCATGGTGCTTTTGAATTCACATTACAATCTCTAGAGTCTTCATATATTTATCCTCAAAGGCAAACAATAAAGAAAGATAGCTATAAAACCACAAAGACTTAGGATTTGCTAATGAAAGATGACTAGTTCTTATTCAAAAAGGTAAGAGGTTAGCTTTTGTGAATGAATCTGAAGATGAAATGAAGATTTTCATTTACTATTTGAGAATTCTTTACTCTCTAAGGATGGCTCTGTCCTCACAAGCCATAGTTGGGAAATAAGAAAGATGTTAACAATCAATCAGTTAGTTATATAACTTCACTCAGACTCAGTTTCCTCCTCTTAAAATAAAATTGAAATTACTTAACATTATTGAATGTAAAATAAGTTACAATTATACACACATGTATGTACGTATATAAACATTTGATAAGCCATATGCTGATTATTTAGTAAGTACATAATATAGTTGTTTCTCAAGTTTCCATTACAAAACTACATAATATAACATGTATATATATTACTTACTTTGCTAAAGTCAATTTTTTTTTACTTTCATCAGTCATATATTTTCTTCTCTGAGTCTAAAGCAACTTCAAATACATTTTTCAGAAAATATAATATGAAAAGGAAAGCAACATCATCTGAGAAGGATTTTTGGTGCTTGTTTAAAACAATTAGAAAATCCAAGTACACTCATCATTGCTTGATGCGCTAATGCTTGAAAGACACACCTTTATGGATAATGACTTCCTATATGCCTAGAAAGAAAAATGAAATATTCAAATTCATAACTTCTTTAATACATTTTTTTTCATCACAGGCTGTCTCTGATACCAGCGACATTGTCTCATGGATTCCCTAGTGCATGGAAACCGCACTGTAGTGACAGGATTCATTCTACTGGGCTTAACAGATGATCCCAAACTTTGGGTCATCCTCTTTATGGTCATCCTGTGCATCTACCTGGTGACCATATCTGGTAATTTCAGCACAATCATTCTTATCAGGGTCTCTTCTCAGCTCCATCACCCTATGTATTTATTCCTCAGCCACTTGGCTTTTGCTGACATAGGCTCTTCATCATCTGTCATTCCCAATATGCTTGTAAACTTCTTGGTGGAGAGAAATACCATCTCCTATTTTGGATGTGTCATCCAGCTTGGTTCAGACGTCTTCTTTGGGACAGCTGAGTGCTTCATTCTGGCTGCTATGGTATATGATCGCTTTGTGGCAATCTGCAACCGATGGCTTTATTCAACCAAAATGTCCACACAAATCTATGTCCAGTTGCTCTCTGTGGTTTATTTAGGTGGTTTTCTCAATGCTTCATCCTTTTTTTTCTGCTTGCCCTCTCCAAACAGCTGATGAATCCATCTAGTAAATTTATTACTATGATTACTCTATTTTTCAGTTGTAGAATTAACTATATGATGAAACAACAGATATTATACAATGTGATACATGGAAAGAAAACATTATAAGAAACTTTTAAAAGCCTCTGGTAACAATGTTTAGCTGTCCAACATACATGCAATAAAAATGAATAGGCCATCTTATTTGAAGAAGTAATGAATAAAATGTTCCAAATCTGGGGAAAAATATTAACTCACAAATTCAAAAAGCTGAATGAATTCCAAGCAAGATAAACATACATAAATACATGCACGCACAAACACAAAATGTTAACAGTAAAGTGTTAAAATCAAAGTTTAAGTATAATTCTTGAAAACCACAAGAGAAAAACCACACATTATACATAGAGACAACTGTATGATTAATGACTTATTGGAAAGCATGGAGGTCAGAAGATATTGGAATGAAATATTCAAAGTTGTAAAAAGAAAAATATCTGTCAAAAATGTACTAAAAAGCTATAAATAAATCAAAGCAGAATTATAAAAATGTACAAATAACTCACAGGAAGGTAAGAAGAGAAACAGAGAAATGAAAAAAAAGAGGAAATGAAAGAAAATAAATAACAAATTGGCAGTCTTAAGCCTTAACATATTAATAATTATATTTTATGTAAATACATCAAATACACCAATTAAAAGAAATTGGTAGAGTATATTAAAAATATAACGCAATAATATTTCATTTATAAGAAACTCATTTCAAATACAAGGTAAAGATAGGTAGAAAGAAAAAGGATAAAAAAGATGTACAATGAAAATATTAGTAAAAAAATAGTGGAAGTAGCTGTATTAATATGTATAAAGTAGACTTTAGAGCAAAGAAAGTTACTAGAAACAAAAAGAGATAGTGCATAAGATAAAAGGATCAATATACTAAGTAGACATAAGGATCCTGAATTCTTATGAACAGAGCTTTAAAATACATAAAGCAAAAATTGACAGAAATGAAGGAAAAATAGACAAATCAACAAGTATATTTGGGAACTTCAACACCCAAACTCAGCAAGTAGGAGAATTACGAAACTGAAAGTCAGCTAGGATATGGAAAAACTTCACAACAAAACAATTCAATCAACAGAATATAACCATATTTGGACCCTTCCACTTAACAATAGCAAACGATATATTATTTTCAAATTGCCATGGAACATTTAGCAATATAGTTCACATCCTACATCGCAAAGCAAACCTTGAGAAATTTCAAAGAACTAGTATCATACAGAGTATGTTGTCTGGCCATAATGGAATCACATGAGAGATGAACAAGAGAAAGATAACGGGAAAGTCTTCAAATAAAAAAATATATAAATAATAAGTAGGTAAAAAAGGAAGTCTCAAAAGAAATTAAAAAATATAGATATAAAAATATGGTGAAGAATGCACAACTCTAGGATTATACCAACAGCCACTGATTGTACAGTTTGGATGAACTGTATGGTATGTGAATAAACTGTGTAAAAAATGTCAGTAAAATAAAAATATATAGAACAGAATAAAAAAATACAACATATCAAAATACATGAGCTGTAGCTAAAGCAGTACTGAGAGGGAAATTTACAGCACTAAATGCAATGCTTACATTGCTAAAGAAATATCTCAAATTGATGTCTAAGTTCTTACCTCAATAAACTAGGAAAAAAGATCAAAATAAACCCAAAGCAACAAGGTGGGAAATAATAAAGAAAAGGGCAGAAGTCAATGAAATTGAAACCAGAAAGACAATATAAAAAAATCAATGAAATAACAAGCTAGTTCTTCCAAATGATTAGTTAGGTTAATCAACCTCTAGCAACACTGACAACTACAAAAAGGGAAGACAGAAATCACCAATATCAGGAGTGAAATAGATGATGTTACTATGGAGCCTACAATCATTAAAAGAATAATAACGGAATACTATGAACAATTTCATGCTCATTAATTCAACAGCTTTGAAGAAATGGACCAATTTCTTGAAAATCATAAACTACCAAAACTCTACCCATGTGGAATAGACAATCTCATTTGTCTTATAACCATTAAGCTATTTGAATTTTTAATTAAATCCTCTTTACAAGAAATTTCCAGGTCAAGTGTTTTTCACAATTCTCAATGGAAAATTCTACTAAACATTTAGAGAATTAACACCAATTTTACCCAATCTATTTCAGAAAATAGAAGAGGAAGGAATAAGTTCTAACTCATTTGGATTCATCATTCTAGCTCCTCCCTGATGGGATACTGAGACCCCAACCCTTGGGCTGAACCCAATAAAGCATTACTTAAACTGACTAAAGGCAAGAAAGTTTATATCCTTGCCCCTCCCAGGACTCTAATGGAGGTGACTATGCTGAAAGGGTGACCATTGTGTGCTGTGTTCAGCTCATGGTAGCTGCTTATCAAGATGCCACGCTGAGAGAAGGTAGGATTCCAAACTCCCCAGAGGAAATGAAATGGAAGGAAGAACTCTGGGGAAGCAGACTGGTACCCTCTAGAGGAAAAGGCACCATGATGTCACCACTATAAGACTGACTGAGATAGTTTACCCTTTGCTTTGCTGATAACCACTAGTAAAGTAGTAGACAGAAAAGTAAAAGGGGTGGGCCCCAAAAAAGAGGGGATGGCTTTGGTTTAGAAGGAGATGTGGCCCCTCTCTTGCCCTACAGCCTAGTCTTTACTTAAGGACTAGACCAGAAACCAAATGAAAAAGAGTCAGCCTGGTTGTATAAAATGTATTCTGCTGGAAGTGAGCTCCACCTAATGAGCAATGAAATTAAACAGCTGGCTGCAACAGTGCAGGATGAAAAAATGGTGTCCCTAACAAAGGATCCAATACCATTAGTGTGGAAGGTGGGAATGACCTAATCTGGTCAAAGAAAAACTTTCTAGTACTTAAACTTCCTCTTAGGTAAAGAAGGTCCAACATTTGGTAGGAATGTTGGGATTCTGCCATGAGTACTTTCCTTACCTCCAATATTAGCTGGCTCCTATTTATCAAGCCAACTGCAACTCTTCTACTTTTTGGTAGGGACCCAGGCGACATAGGTACAAGATAAACTAAAGGAGTCTATTACTTTATCTCTCCTACTAGTGCCCCAGTGACAAGACTAACAATTACAAGTTTCAGTCACCCACAAATTTCCTTCTAAGAGTCTCCTTACCAAATAAAAAGACAGATGCTTACCCATGGGATTTTGGTGTAAGTGGTTCCTAGATTCCTGGCAGTGTACTGGACACTTAACCAATCTGAAGCCTTTACTGGGACAGAGCCAAGGAGTGTATGGGCAGGATTCCTATATGCCCTGGATAATAAAAATAGCATCCCATAAAATTGGATTGGAAACAGAGGGCTTCTTGAAAATGTTATCCACAGGACTGAGCTAAACTTGGTCTTTCTGAAGTGTCACAACTCCATTAGGTAACAGCCACATACCTAATTTAACTACCCCCATACTGGACACAACTCAATTACCAGTTTTCACAGACATGGGAGCACTGATATTGCTCCCAAAGCAAAAGAACATCCACCTGATACTTTAACCTTTCCCTTTGCCCTGACAGAAAATCTTGATCAAGACCTGACATGGTTTATTCACTCTGAGACCATCTTCAGCAAGGAAGGCAATGGATTTTCTTTATTGTAGCAAGCATGGGGTATAAAAGTGTCAGATAATGGATAACTGCAGCTTATTCCCTATTCAAATACCCCAATTTCTGTAGGGGAAGGGAGGACATAACAAAGTGTCAAGTGGACTGAGCTGCATGCAATACTCCTAGTAGTAGAATATGCCCTCAATAAACATTTTCCTAAGGTTCATATTTTTACCAACTCCTGGTCAGTGGTT
>PVIY010031812.1:0-29555 GCA_004026745.1 Myrmecophaga tridactyla | reverse complement strand
CTGGGAAAGCGCTGACCTGCGTAGCCAGGCCACATCTGCTCCCAGTCCACGCAGGCACAACACTGACCGGCTGCCCTAACTCTGTTCATGCGCACAAAGGGCGCCACACCCTAGACCAGCACACACCAGGGCCCTGCCCTCCAGACCTGTACACCCACAACCACATCCTCCACCTCATCCCCGCTGGGTGCCCACGCTCAAAGACTCTAGCATAGCATCCCAAACCTGCACCTATACCTGCGCAGTTCATTAGGGAGATTGGCCTGTAGTTTTGCTTTCTTATAGCATCTTTACCTGGTTTTAGTATTAAAATGATACTAGATTCATAAAATGTTCCTCAATTTTTTTGAAAAGTTTGAGCAGGACTGGAGTTGGTTCTTTTTGGAATGTTTGATAAAGTTCTCCTGTGAAGCCATCTGGCCCTGGGCTTTTCTGTGTTGGAAGATTTTTGATGACTAATTGAATCTCTTTACTTGTGATTGGTTTGTTGAGATCTTCTGTTTCTTCCTGAGTCAGTGTAGCTTGTTTGTGTGTTTCCAGTAATTTGTCCATTTCAACTAAGATGTCTAGTTTGATGGCAAATAGTTGTTCATAGAATCCTTTAACTGCAAATACAGGCAGTTAAAAAGCACATGAAGAGATGCTCATTTTCATTAGCTATAGGGAAATGCAGATCAAAACTACAATGAAATACCACCTCACACCTATAAGAATGGCTGCTGTTAAACAAACAGGAAACTACAAATATTGGAGAGGATGTGGAGAAATTTGGACACATATACACTTCTGGTGGGAATGTATAGTGGCATGGTTGCTATGGAAGACAATCTGGTGGTTCCTCAGAAAATTAAATATTGAGGTGCCCTATGACCCAGCAATAGCACTAGTTGGTATATACCCAGAAGAGCTGAAAGCAGTGACACAAACAGAGATTTACACACTGATGTTCATAGCAGAATTATTCCCAATCACCAAAAGATGGGAACAATCCAAATGCCCATCAAGAGATAAGTAGATAAAGAACATGTGATAGATACATATGATGGAATATTACACAGCAGTAAGATGAAATTGTGTCCTGAAGCACATGACAAGATGGATAAGCCTTGAGGACATAATGCTGAGTGAAACAAGCCTGACACAAAAGGATAGATATTGTATGATTTCAGTTTTATGACCATGGTAAGGGTAAAATCAGAGGTTTATAATACAGAATTTAGGGGACCTGGAGATTCACAGAAGCTTGAGATAGGTGAAAAGTTAGGTATTAAGGTTGAACTTAATTAAAAAGGAATAGAAGTAAAGCCAGTTCACTAGTGGGTCTATAAGTAATATTATCATATTGAAGTTGAACATGATTGTATAGACTCATGTGTCCGACTGATTAACACAAGAAATATAAGTAAGTTCTTGCATGAACTACTGCAAAAGTATGAATCTTGTACAAAGAGTGTATAATTTTGGGATATACGGGGAAAAAATGTTTTTGCATGCTATGGGCTATGTTTAACAGGAAAACATCAACAGTACCCCAGCAATACCAGGGGTATATAATGGAAGGAGAAACAAAAGGTAGGGGGATGTTGGACTTTCTGCTTGGTGAGGGTCTGTTTATTGGCTATCACTCTTTTGGGAACAATGAAATCATCGGATGGACTGTTGACTTTGGACATTATACATGAGTCCCAGTAGATGAAGGTGGCTCAAAGATGCACTGACTGAGAAGTAGACTGGTAAGCGATGGTGTATACAGAGGATCAAACATTGTGCTGCTACAAAAAGGAACATAGTTGTGAGGCATGCAAAGATGTGAATGAACCTGTGGGACAGCTGGTGCAGCAAACTAAGCCAGAAACAAAACAGCAAATATTTTATGATCTCATTTATAAAATCCTTATAAGAAAACTGGGGCCTAGATTGTAAGCTCTTCTAGCAGACACATTTACTCCAGAGCAGAAATTGTTATTTCTAGATTCTGAGAGGCTGTTTTATATATGTATAGCCTAGTATTCAGAGATAAGAATGAAGTCAGCCAGGTCAGGATTAAGGCAATTCAGAATACAGAGGTAAGGAAGACACTGTATTTTAGAACTTCACCTACTCCTTGAGACCAAAGGAAGAAAGGATTATTTTGTCCAGAACCTAAATTTTCAGTAGCACATAACCTAACTCAACCTCTCTGGATAGAGCCTTTAAACAATCCAAACAGCAGGAGCCTAGAATAAGTATGAGAGCCTTTAATCCTAAATAGCTTAATGTAATGCCTGGATACATCCCCAGAGTATATTAAGCAGGTAATCAAAAAGTATTGGCCAAGTCCCTTGAGGAATGGGAGAAAAAATCTGGAACTATTAAACTTTATAGTTCAATAACTATAGGACAAGCCTTTGATCTTGAGGTTTGCTCTTGTGAAGCTTATGTATATAGCGGAGAAGCTTAGCTTAGTTATGTATGCCTAAGAGTCACCTCTGAAGGGCCTCTTTTGTTGCTCAGATGTGGCCTCTCTCTCTAAGCCCAGCTCTGCAAGTAAAAGCACTGCCCTCCCCACTACGTGGGGCATGACATCCAAGGATGAAAGTCTCCCTGGCAGCATGGGAGATGACTCCCAGGGATGAGCCTGACCCTGAAACTGTGGATCAATAATGCCATCCTGACCAAAAGGGGGAAATGAAGTAGAACTCTTTGTGATTGGCTGAGAGAGTTCAAATAGAGTCAAGAGGCTACTCTGGAGGTCACTCTTATGCAAGCTTAAGTCAGACATAGCCACCTACTGCAACCTGCCAAAGCCCAACCAAAACCATACCTGCCAGACCTAAAGAACATCTAGAGCATTATAAAAGATTCTACAAAGGTTCCATACACTAGGGTAACTTTCCAGAAACCTACAATGTCCAGATGGGTCTCTGGACCAGATAAGCCCATCAACTATCCCATAGTTCCATCCCCCTATCCCATATTATCAACAGCCCCTCCCAACATGAAAATTAGAATGGGCATAGCCCAAATACCCCTAAAGAGTAGGAGAAAGAGCAAAGGTGATGGTGGAGTTATATATAGAAGGTAGGGTTTAATAAATGAGTATGATTGCTGAATTATTACATTGGTATTTCTTTTAGTGTCCAGTACCTTAGAGCAATTAGAATTGTAACCCATACCAAACTCTGAAATCTGTTCTTCAACTAATGGTTGCAATGGACTTTGAAACTTATTGCTTTTTTGTATATATGTTATTTAAAAAAAAAAAAAAGGGAGAGAGAGAGAGAAGGAGGAGTATAACAGAGAAAACAGGATTTAACAAATTAGTATGACTGCTGAGTCATTATATTGGTATTTCTTTTGGTCTCCAGTGTCTTGGAGCAGGTAGAAGAAAAAAAACAAAAAATCATGGAACCGTAACCTATACCAAACTTTAAAATCTGTTGTATTTAAATGTACTTGGGAATTTACTGTATTTTTATATATATGTTATATTTCACCTGTTAAAATGTACTTGGGAATTTACTGTATCTATATATATATATGTCATATTTCACAATAAAAAAAGTTAAAAAAATAATGCAATATTGCAGTTTCTTCCAAATCTTTTTCCTGAAAGACTCAAGGTTGACAATTTCTATTAATTTTACATCTCTAAGTTAGCTGTTACCTCTTAGTTAGTTAAGTCCTATTCAGAAAGGTCTACAGTTCAGCAGTATCCTCAGTCTGCTCAGATACAAAAATACTTCCACTTAAAACATCAAATTTGATCAGCTTTAAAGTTTAATACTGACTTTTCTCCTAAGGTTTACTTATTCTGAAATAAAATCTACTTATGAAATACTTTTGATAGTCTGCCCAATATATTCTTAATAATTTTCCTTGCTACTTTATAAACATTTATAAGCATCCATATGATCTAGGAAACTAGTACATCCACTGACGTCTGCAAAATATGACAAATGAATGTTTACTGGTCAAAACCAAGTTTTCATTTTGCCACACTGCCAGTGAAAAAATATTTAAAGGCAAACTGCACTCATGAGTGTGAAGTCTGAAAGAAATATAACAATGTACCTACCACATCTACTTTCCAGAAGAATAATGTCCTTTTAAAATACTGCAGTTTCATATATGCCTCTTAAAAAGGAAAAAGCATTTTATCATAACATACATGTTGAGAATACTGTCATAGATTCTAAATAACAGTTCTATAAATACAAAAGACCACCACAAGCAAGCCCTTTGCTTTGTTACTGAGAATGTTGTTTCTAAGGTACAAATTCTGCTACCCAGGATTGACTAAATAACTTATAAAACCAGCTTGCTATAGTCAGCTGAGATAGTTCATACCTACCAAAAACAAAAAAAATCAAATTTAAGTTAGTGTTAAATTTGGCAACAATATACCCTTTACATAATATATAGAATCTCATCAATTTCAATTGTAGTAACAATTGAAACTAAGGAGTTTAATTCTAAAGTTAAGAATTTAGGCTTTTAATTAATTTTTTATTGTAAAAGAAAAACATAACATGTTCACTATAAAAATTATAGGAAAAATAAACACGCATCCTTTTGATCTTTTTTCTATACACATACACACACACACATATACTTTTTTTAATGAGATCAAAGTGAGTATAATTAGGCTTTTTAGAAGTCTGACCCAAATTATTAATAATTTCAGCAAATATAGGGAATTTACTAGCTCATATGACAATTCGAGAGAAAAGTAGGGATGGATCTAGCATAAAGAGCAACTTGCCTAGACCTCTTCCACCCTGTCTACTTTTCTCTAGCGGTTAATGTCACCGTCTCAGACCAAACTACTCTGTGACAACTTCAGGGAACTAGCTCTAGGATCATGACTTCACAGCATATATTTCAGTTATTGAAAGGAGAGTTTCTCCCCAGATTCAGTTTGAAAAATCCCAGGAAAGAAACCTAATTGACCTGGCTTGGGCCAAAGGTCCAGTCCTATTAGCACCAGGAGTCTGTAAGAAGACAGCAGCTCCAATTTATACCATGTAGCTAGAGTGGAGAAAGGGGTTACCCCCACTGCGGGAGTAGGAAGACAGTAAAGTAGCACAAGTGAAGAAATATCTGTGAGCGGAGCAGCCATCTCAAGTTTTGGCTCCAATTTCCCACATATACTGTTTTATAATCAGCTTTTCTCATTTAACACAGTGGTGGTTATGCATACATCAGAAGCACTTTTTAAAACAGAACTTTTTCAGAACAGATTCTGGGATGCCACCAAGAAGGGTTTACATCATGAGCATTTTGTCATGTCACTAAATATTCTTTAAATACATGATTTTTAATAGCTGCATAGAATTCTAATGCAGTTCTGTTTTAATTTTATGACTTAAATCCAGAAAAACAACATACTATCATCACCTTTTCTAATACAATACTCTGAAGAATCAAAAAGTATTTTATGAAAGCACCAACCACTGACATCTTTGCAACACCTTTTTCAGAAGCTTGCCGAAGGAGGAAGGGGAGGTAGAGGGAGAGATGGGGAATGTTGAAAAAGTAAAGTGACCACCTGAAACTTAACATAAGCACATTAGTAAAAATCTACGATTGAGTTTGTTTTGCTTTGTAAACAAAAGTCCTTAAAAGACAAGGTTACAAAAAAAAAAGACAAAGAAACCACATATCCCAAATTTAAGCAGAAATAGCAAGGTTTGGCATAATCTAATTAACTAAAACAGAAGATTAAAAAACACGGTAACCCAATCCATGGAGGGAAGTTTGCTTCAAGAGAAATAAAGTGGCCTGTGTGAAAACTAGAAAAATGGAAACTTAAGAGTAAGACTTTGTCACAATGTCTCTCATACTAGAAGCAAGGGGTGTGCCTGACAGGTTGCAAGCCAACTTGTTTTGTTAACACCAGTCCCTAGTAACATCCAGCTAACTTGGCTTGTTAACACCAGTCCCTAGTAACATCCAGCTAATTACCTCTGCTGATGTCATTCTTACCAATCAATCTCTTAATTATACTTCGTCTTTCAAAAAGGAAGAAAATGTGCTGACCAACCAGGTGTATCAAGCTGAGTATATGTCCCTGAGAAGATGAAGCACAGCACCTGCACCTTGGTTATCCTACAGGAGTAGTCAGCCAATCTTCTTTCCTGACATCTTTTCCATTTTCTCTTTAAAGAAACCATTTCCAGTGAATAGTCTACAGATTGCCAATGTGAAAGTGTCTTCAAAAAAAAAAAAAAAACCAAACTATCACCCGGTCAAATGACAAGGCTAGGATAATACAATGCTATGAGTAAAAAGATAATCATTGAAGAATGAGGAATTATTAAGTAACAGGAAGTAATTAAGGGAAATGTATCCAATAAGCAGTCAAGACTGTATATCCCCAAAATTTCAGTAAAGCGCAGAACAAGATTTGCAAGACAACAAGACAATACATGTAAAGGAAGTATAAGCAACTTCTAACAATATGAAAATTAAAGTCCTTTAGAGACAAGTCTTCTCCATCTTAAAATATTCAGGAGCTTCTGCCATCATTGAAGTCCTTTGTTACTACTGCTGGGTCACTGTATCTCTCTGCTTAAAGCCACTATGTGCCAACTGTACCCACTGTTATAAAGGTCTAAAGCCACTGTCCATCACTGATGCTGCACTTGTAGTTTGGAGCTCCACTGTTAGGTTGATTTTGCGAGGGCGAATTTGTGCCATCCAACATCAACAGTGAAACAAACAAGTGCAAAAAGAGAATTCAAGTCGAGAGAGAGATCAAATCACCTAGATGTGATATGATATATATTTTTTTAAACTAGTGAAACCTATTTTTTCAAAATGAACTTACAAGAACCATACTGTATAACCTACATAACAGATAAAGTCACTGATAAAAAAGTTATTTTTAACTTCATGCAACATGTACTTACAAGTGAAAACAATGAGGTTATTTTCAACATAACATTGTATAAAAGGTTATAGTAGACAGGAACAATCTTATATCAGCCTTAATATCAAATTTACTGTTTTTTTAAGTACACAGATTTAATAAACTACAAAGGTAAAGTGTTTCAAATTGTCTTTAATAACTCTCCTTGTAATCTCAGAATTCTCCTAAAATTGATCCAGAAGCTTGAAAAAGAAATTATGAGTAATGTGTATTTCAAAGTTGAATCAATAACAACTGCTAATGTACTGAGAATTTTTTAAATCAAAAACAAGGACAAGAAGTATCCATAATTCACAACAAGCAGTAGAATTATAGTGAAGTACTATCACCTTCCAACCTGGTTTATGTTCCTTTGTCACTGCATAAGGATCATGCCAGGAAAACATTCCCCAGGCCTATCGGTCAGCTGCATGTGCAGGAGTGCAGAAAAGGCTGTGCCACTTTGTAGGTGAACATGTGCAGGCCTGAATTTGACAAAAGACCTGTGCATGGATATAACCTTCCTAGTTAATGACACATCTACATAAAGTACAAGAACAAAGATGGCAGGCAGAGCTTTATTCCTGACGCTCCCAAACCCGGTTGACCTGGTAGCACAAATCACATTACTGATCCCCAGTATTAAAAGGTGGCATTTAGCACATTTTAAGTGTGCATGTGTTTCCTTAAAACATTTCAAAATGTAAATAAAAGAAATTCAAATAAACAACTGCAGAACCCCAAGGCATCTTTTGAGGATGGTTAAAAACCACTGACTTACAGTAAGTCTGTCAGAGGTCAGCTTAGTGACAATGAGGGTAAAAGAAAGAGAAAATGGCAGCTTTGTCAAGTAATCTGTTTTACAAATTTGCTATTGTAAAATTAACTGCAGTGTTGCTAAGGAAAATATTTCTAAGAGCTCCTTGTTCCGTACACTGCTGTTCACTTAAAGTTGGATGAAGCCCATTATCCTGACCTATTTTCATTATAACAAAGACAGACAGAAACCTGGCTGAAAAATCAAGGTTTCCTTTTACCATGTGAAAAGCAGTAGTCATTTTTTATAGAATATTCCCGTTTCTCTCTGTCCTTTTGACATTTTCCTAAGAGTTTTCATGTCTAATTTTTTTCCTAAAGTCTACTTACATAGAATTATACTTCTGATCTGCCCCTTTGGATAATGAAACCACTCTCTTCACAATGATTAAGAAGAGCATGGACTGTGGAGCCAGACCTGAGTTCACTTACTAGCTAGGAAATGCTGGATAAGATACTTATCCTTTGTGCCTCGGTTTCACATATATAAAATAGAGATAAGAAACAGGATCTACTTCATAGGGTTATTGTAAGGATTATATGAGTTAACAGAGGTAAAAGTAATGCCATTTATTAAGCATTTAACAAGTGTTGTTACTTTTTTTTTTGCTTGTGCAGGTACCGGGAATTGAACCCAGGTCACCCGCATGACAGGCTAGAACACTGCCTGCTGAGCCACCGTGACCCACCCATTACTATTATTTTTAAAGAAACACTTACAGGAGTTAAAACTGCTCAAAAACTGAATCCATTAACAAATTTATAAACTTTTTGACAAAACTTCTAAGAAATTATATGTATTCAAAAGGAATTATCATTACACCCTACATCATTAGTTAGTGAAGTTCTTCCTCAAAAGTTCACAGAAGTATCTGAGAATTAAGAAAAATGCAGGAGCAACTTTCTTCACAGCTTACAAAAATAAAACAAATCTGTTTTGGCGCACTGGGTCATAACAAGGAAAAATGTGGTTCCTGTGTTCATTTCTAACTAAAATTACAGAATTTGCTCAAAACTTCTTTTAGCAGAAAAAAAAAGGACGCTTAACCAACTGCCTTATTCCTGGAATTACAGCGCAAGTTCTAAGATGCAGGACAAGCCCATAGAAGTATTTTCATTGTAGGGGACAGGGGGCAGCAGCTTGCAAGTTTACTCTGAGATAAAACAGACAAGGAATAAGAGGGCATTTGAACATATAAGAAAAGTGATTCTTATTTAATTACTGTGAGTTTGTATACTCTCACTTAAAAAAAAATTAGTTGATAGCGCCTAAGGAACAGAATGCAGTAAGTACTCTGGGTACCAACGTTCCATCTAAGGGCTTCCGGTGTTACAAAGTTTTAGAAAAATCAATCCTTACTTTAAATGCACGTGTGCAGAAACAATCTGCCGCTCCTCCCACTAAAAGACAGTAAGATCCTTAAGAGAGAGAAACACACCTGTCTGTCTGCATAATCTAAATGCAGTTTCTCACAACCGAAACCGCGGGCACTCATCCTGGGAGGTCAACGGTGGCAAGAGGAGAATGGAGGGGAAATTTAGCTAGGCTGTATTGCTTCACGAGTGTTTACTTTTATACTCGAATGGGGGCGGAGAGGAGGTCCCATTTTCGTTTTGTAACGATGAGAGAAATTTCAGTGAGACCACCATTCAGAAGCTCGCGGCGGCGGTGGGAAAGGGGGGAGACAGTCACTATATGGTACGGAGCTTGCCCCCATTACATCCCGATCCTCCGCCCCGCTCCGGACTCTGCCCAGTGCATTTAGGGCGAACCAGTGAAGCAGTCTTCTCCGCGAAGCGCGCGCTGCAAGCCTGCAGGGCCAGCGGGCTAGGAGCTCGGGGCTGACCCCGGGGCCGCCGCGCAACCAAGGCAGGAGGTCCCCTCGGTCCCGGGGCTGCACCCCGTCCCCTCCCGCCTCCTCCCACCGAACCTGGACGCTGCCCCCCACCTGGCGGGAAGGAGAGACCCCCTCACGCCCCCTAGGACCCCCGCCCGAGCTCAGGTCAGGATAAGACCCGATTTCTGCGGTCGGTCGGCTGCGGCAGCCACACTCACCTCGCCGCCGGGCAGCACTCGGGCTTGGGCTCGGGTTCCGAATCGGGTTCGGGCTCCGGCTCGGGTTCCGGCGGCGGCGGCGGCGGCGGCTCCTCCATGGCGGCAGCAGGAGTGACGGCCAAGGCGGGAGAGGGGACAAGCGCGGCGGCGGCTGCTTCTCTCATCCGTGCGCGCAGCCCCGCATGGCGCGGGGCGCGGCGGGCAGTAAGCTGTAGCCTGGCTGGGGGCGCGGGCCCCAAACTGCGGGAGTGACCCGGCTCCGCCTCCGCCTCTGCCTCTAGCCCGCCGCAGGACCTGCTCGCGTCGCGGCCATCTTGGAAACGGCGACCAGCCGAGAGCCGGGCTACGGCGGGCGGCGAGGGACACGCCGCGGAGGGCGGCGGTGGCGGCGGCGGCGGCGGCGGGCGCTGGAATCCCGCCGGGCGGGGACGGGCCGCGAGGGGAGGGGCGGAGAGGACGCGGGTTCCGCGCGGCGCGGCGCGGCCCGGCTGGGCTCCGGCGGCGTGGGCGGCCACGGAGGTGCCTGGGGGTCGCGCGCGAGGCCACCCGGGGGGCCGGGTCTCCCTGCGGCGCCTGGCTTCGCTGGCTGCCTAGCCCCTCTGGAGCGTGGTGCGCGGTGAAGTGGCGCGCGGGGTCGGGTCTGCGACGCATGTGTGCACAGATCCCTAAACCACGGGCGGGGCTGGCAGTGTCTTCTCGGTCAGCCCGTGGAGGTTAAGGAGTTTCGAAGTGCTCCGCAAACCTTCAGCGAGTAGGTGGCTACCAAAGGGAGATGCCACCCTCAGTCCCACGGCTCAGAAGGGGAAACGGATGTAACCTAGAAGCTCACACTCAAACTCAAGCTGGGGGCCTTGGGGTGGGAGAGGGAGGGTGAGGATGAGGGTATTTGGGGGTAGGGGGAAGTGGGGGATGGCTGAGTGGATTCGGATGAAAGCTCAGTCAGTCCTTCAGCATACACGTATAACCCAGGTTTTTGAGAGTATTGAAACAATGTCTCTGGAATTCAGAATATTACAGTTTTACAGTCGCCCCCCACATCAAGTGGCCAGGAAAGAACTCTCTTCTAACCGCAGAGTCACAGGGGGATCCGCCAGAACTTGGAATGGACCTACTGCTACACTGAAGGATGGACAGATAAGAAAGATGAAAGACAGAGAGAGGGAGGTGGTGAATAGATAGACGGGTGATAGTAAATAGTTACAAAGATTATTTCAAAATGAGAAATGCTGTTGAAATTGTGCTTCATTTACTCAACATTTTAGGCTTTACAGTTTTAAGTTGCAAATATTTACAGAATTTCCCACATTTATGATTTGCAAAGCCAGAGTTAAGTCAAAAATAACATCGTTTAAAACTAAGTCTGTTTTTATTCATTCAAATGTGCTGATTTGTAAAAGCTCATTCAGCTGAATTTTAATACATAAAATACACATTTTGAACAAATGTTGGTAAGAAAACTGGACAAGACAGAAAAGTTTAGACATGCCTTGGTTAATTTTCTTTTACCATATTTTGTTTACATTTTAATGGCCAGTTGTGAAATTAGCTACACTGTACTCAAAATAAATTACAGAAATGTCTCTGTAGTTGAAGTACTGTGTTGCCCTATTTGTTATATTAGTGTGTTTATTATGTGTATGGCTTTATGCTGCTGAATTTCTCAGTTGGCATTCATTTCCTCTATTCAACAACATTCATTAAACAAATACTTATTGAATGCATGTATGTGCCAGGAACTGTGCTAGATGTCGGGGTGACAGCAATGAACAAAATAGATCAGTCTTTAGGGATGTTAGCAGGGAAAGGGACTGGAGAGGGAAATGCCATTTTATTCTTTTGATCGGAGAAGATGTTACTAATTAGACGGTATCTGAGCAAAAACCTGGGGAAGCCAGAGAACACCAAGCACAGGAAATAGCAAAGACCCTGAGTCAGGAATTTGAGTGGCACATTTGAATAGCAGCAAGGAGACCAGTTTAGCTGGAGCTTAAAGAGCAAAGGGGCAAAGCGGTAGGCGATGAGGTCAGAAAGATAGCAGGGGGGCAGATCACGTAGGACTTGTAAGAATGTTGGCTTTTACTTGGAGTGAGAAACCACCAGAGGGTTTTGAACGGAGTGGCATCATCTGACATGCCTTAAAAGGATCACTCTGACTGCGTTGAAGACAACACACCTAGAGGCTCAAGAGTGGAAACGAGGAAACAACAGTTAAGAGGCTGTTGGAATAACCCAGGTAAGAGGTAATGGGCCAGAATGTAGCAGCAAAGGTGGGGAAAGTGGTCAGATTCTAAAAGCTCATTTTTATCTACCTGCATATATTAATGCAGGTAGATTCAAAATGGTTTGGTGGACTGAATGTGGAATATAAGGAAACAAAAGGCGTCAAGGTTGACTCCAATGTTTGAGGCTGGGCAACTGCCATCTTCCAAGATAGAGAACACTATAGAAGGACAGGCTGAGAGTAGAAGTCAGGAGTGGCATTTGGGACTTGTTCCATTTGAGATGCCTGTCGAAATACCTGTTTATGTTGAGGGTGCTGTTGGAATTTGGGTAAGAAGTAAAAACTTGGAAAATGTTTGCATATAATGGCTCAAACAGGTAAAGTTTGGGGTAAAAGGAAAAGATGTCTAGGATGAAAAGCATAAAATGTTAACAAATGTAAATGCACTTTTAGCATATTTCGTGCTTTCCTCATATTTTATGAGACGGTCAATATTTTACATGTGGAGGCAAAGCAATATCATAAACTCTAACCTTCTGGAGATCTGGCCCCGTACCTGGCTCACCTCTCATACTCAGTGACTGGCAATGATACTGGACACTCAGTATACAGCTGCTGAATGAAGACATAAAATTACAAACAGCTAATGATTACCTGTAGGGATTGTTGCATCTTGACATTTCACAGTTTAAGGAAATAGTTTTAGCAATTCTTATGGATCTACAATTTTATCTCTTATCAAGCATTAGTGTAGTATTATTTACTTAACTACATGTCAAGAGTACTGGATTTAACTCAATACATTAGAATTCATTATAATTTTCTTTCAAAATAATTGCACGACCAACCATTTAACTTTCACCTAACTCTCTTTAAGCATTTTAATATTTTGGATAAGTCATATTTCGTAAATACTTCCAGAGGACAGCCTAAGCTGAGGACCTATCTCCGGGTCTCTGAGCCTTTCAATCTTCAATATTTGCAAGCTCTAAAATCTCTTCACTGTTCGGTTTAGTTTTGTGCTGTGCATCTGCCTTTTTGTCATTTGTGTTCCTCTATTCTGTGTGGCTGAATTTCAGCAGTTTGGTATTCCAGAGCTCAGTTTCTGCATGTATTTCCTTCTTCCTGACACCAACCTCCAGCCTGCTCTGTGCCTGAGTTCTCATTTGCTGAACTTTCAGCACCCTTGACCAACACTTGCCGAGGTCAGAAATCTGAGTGACCCCTTCCCCCGCCCCCTTCCTCTCCATCCATGATCCAGAAAAGCTCTGCCTTCCCTCCCAAATCCATTTACTTCTCTCCATCCTGACTAGTTCAGGCTACCATCATCTCTCACCTCAATAATTACAAGTCTCCTGGTCTTGTCTCTACTTGTGGACTCACTCCCCAGCCCAATCTGTTCTCAAAACAATAACCTTTCTGAATTGTAATCTGTATGTGTCACTCTTTTACTTCATTCATTTTTATTGACATATCATCACTGGTAGGATAAAATCCATACTGGATCTTTTTCACTGCTCCATACTCACTTTTGCTTGTGGATTTTACAACAGGAGCTCCTTGCCCATCAGGGGACGCTTTTCCACCTGGATAACTATTTCAAGTCTAACCAACATCTGCTCCTTCGGAAGCCTTCCCAGGCTGACCTAAGTCCTCCATAGGACAAGAGTGAAATGTGGGTGCTCTGGCAGGCTGATAATTGGCATTCGTTCAAGGGATAATGTAAAAGCATTTGTTTAAAAGGAACAAACTGATTTTATCTCAGTAAAATTTCTATATAAAAACAAACTTACTGATTCATTTCTATTGTAAAGAAAGCTCAGCAAAGCATTTCCCAGATTTCTGCAATTCTAGTTCTCCCCTTAGTTTTCCTTTGTAATGTTCCAAAGCAGAACCTTTCTTGGAAAGCATAGTAAAGGGTTTAAATGTTATATAACCAAATAAATCCCTCTCCTCTGAACAGCACTATACCATGTATTATTTGGTTTTGGTGTTCCAACTAACTGTGACTTTAAGCTAGTTGATATTACTCAAGTCACAAAAACACTCAGCAATATAGATCAGCATTAGGGAGATGCATTAGCTGTGTGTGTGTGTGTGTGTGTGTGTGTGTTTAATTTTCACTTGAGGGTATTATCTGTTTTGGCAGAAACTGAACAAATTTACATTTGCTAGTATGTAAAGCATCACATATGGAGACCTAAGAAAGCTGGCACCAAATGTTCAATTGCAGGCTAGTGACTTTTTAATCCCTGCCACCCTCTCCCATGTAAACTGGATCCAGGGAAGTTGTTTATCTGGCTGACCCTGTCCAGCCCCCCCGCCCCCCGCGCCAGCACCCACCCCCTCCAACCTTCTTTTCCTACTAGAGCTGTTGTCCACCCCTGTTAACTCCTAACCACAAACTACACGCTCCTGGGCACAGGACCAAGTCTTTTCATATAGATATCTTTAGTGCCTGCACGATGACTAATGCTCAGTGGGAATTCAGTAAATATTGTTGCATTTGTAAAGTAGTACTTTTTAAAAAAACATTAATGAGCTAATGTTATAAGTAGATTTTTGTCCCTAAATTTATATTCCTATTTAGCACATGGCTGATCTCTTTCCCTTTAACCACGTGCTTAACAACAATGACAACAGGGCAGGCAATGGTGGCACAGTGGCAGAGTTCTCGCCTGCTGTGCCAGAGACGTGGGTTTGATTCCTGGTGCCTGCCTGTGCAAAAAGAAAAAAAAACAATGACAACAAAATCTTCAGAGGGTTCCTTCTCACTATAGATCTTTAAAACTGAGTTCACATAACCATTTTAAAATTTCTTTAAAATGAATTCTGAAAATTGGATCAAAGTTCTAGTAAAGAGCCAGTTCAGACTGTGTTGCATAACAGACTTAGCTTTGCTTAACAGGAGTTTCAGGCCCGATTTTGACACGGCAAAAAAAAAACAGTTAAAGATTCCAATGCAAGTTATCTTTCTGTTTCAAAAAAAAAGTAAAAAACCTTAGACAGATGCTACCACTATTATGAAGTCTCAAACTATTGTACGTCATCTGTTTAAAGGGCTTTGCTGCAGCATTTCGTACCTTATCAAGGTTAATATATTAGCAGAAAGCCAATTTTGTGGAGTTTGTTGCAAGATATATACTGTGTCAAGATATGTGTAAAATATGTTATTTCTTTGTTATTTTAAAAAATTCTTAAGGCTGGGCAGGCCACAGTGGCTCAGCAGGCAGAGTTCTCACCTACCATGCCGGAGACCCAGGTTCAATTCCCAGTGCCTCCCCATGCAAAAAAAAAAAAAAAAAAAAAAAAAATTCTAAGGGCTATGTTGTTTTGATTAACCTAGTGTAGGATTTGACTTAAAATAAGTTTCTCCCTTCTCTGCAGTATTTGTAGGCTCTTCCACCCTGTTTCTAGTGTGACCTTTGGGACAAAGACTTCACAAGCTATGGGGCCCTCTCCATCCCCTGGGGCTCCCCTAGAGCCCCACCCAGCTCTGCAGAGGCAGAAAGACCAGGAGTACAAACATCCCAGCCTGCTCATGTCCAGAGGGGATTGATCACTTTCACTCCAGCACACACAGAGAAAAGAGAGACAGTAGAAGAGAGCAATAAAAGCTGCTCTCCAGTGGGAAGACCCTGAACTGAACTTTACACATGTTCATTCCCCCCCTCCCATAATGATACTACATCTATTCTAACCTATTGGTAAAACACAAAGAAATATCAGATACCTACAGAAGGTGATGAGTTACCACACTTTTTAAACAGTCCTTGTAAAGTACTTCTTATCCTTCTCTTGGGTAGTCAGAACATACATAAGACTTAACCCGGTCCTTCCTTGAAAGGGATTTGCCTATTTTTGTTATTTCTCTGCCAGGTACAAATTATCCGTTTTTTTCAGACATTCTTTTCTATACAAAGCCTCCTTAAAACAAGCATAGAACACTCAGAACAAAGGTACACTTGTTTTTAATGGTTAGGATACTGTTTCTTACCCAAAGGAGAGTAAGTAACAAAGGGAAAGAAAGTGACCTCCAACACATAGAAAGTTAGAATATGGAGGGCGCTAGCAGAAATCCACCAAGTGAAGAGCACACCATTTCATTCCTTCTAGATGTGCAGGCAGTGAAATAAATTCACAGCAGCCATGCTTCCTCACTCCAGTTCTGACTCCCCAGTTGCCTCTTCTGGCTCCTGCCAGCAGGATGGACGGATAGCTTAAAGAAAAACGCAGTCTTCTAGGGAGTCCACTCTTCTTGCTAGCCGAGAACTTCAGTCATTTCCTCACCAAAGCCTCTACAGAACTTCCATGATTCTCATCCTTTCACTTCTCCTTCAGTTGTCCAGGTGTAAATTTTAGAGAACCGTGAAACTGCAAGCTGCAGACCTTGAATTCTTTTCAGGTCCCTTCATGTCCACTGGTGTATACTCAGTGCACAACACAAACCCTGGAGCTGAGAACATAGAGAAGCCAGCAAGGAGCTCCTGTCCCCCATACCAGACCCCATACCTCTGTCCTTCACCCCCATTGTAAGGAGACTTCTCTAAGCAACACCATCAGCCTGCCCTAACCTCGCTGTTAGGTTCTCCCGGTAATGTCCCCATAACACCCTTATTTTCGCATGACTTACCTACCTATCTCTATGTATTTGGTTGATGTCCAATGTCATCAAATTGATATTTAACTCTGCAATATGTAAAGCTATTACAAAAATTCTAGAATGAAAGAATACGTATTTTAATCTTGGCAGTGGAGGGTTGTTACCATCCTATGGGCTGTTTTGTGTCTATTCAATGATACACTAACAAACAAAAGCCTCCTTATTCCCAGTGCAATAAGAGAAAAGTCACCATGGATGAATATTGACATGGCGTTTAAAATACTGACTTTTATTCACATGGCTCGGGTGCACATCAGAAATATTTTGAGCCAATGGACTCATAACTGAAGGTCAGAAATGAACATTCCTAAGTATCCAGAAAGTCAGACTGAAATTTCTGAAATTTTTACATTTCTGGAATAATTTAACAACACCATGGAATTCCTGATTTGGAAATATCCCAAAAAGCTAATTTAACCTTCTTCTCAAAGAAAGACATGTTTTTTTCATCAATCACACAAGTAGCCGAGGTCTGAATTTTCCAGTTTCGTAGGTCAGCCTCTCTCTTCCGTATTTTGACAGTTCTTATTGTTAGGAAATGAATGTTTGTATTAATTCCATATCTGCCTCCCTATTACATCTACCCAAAGATCTATCTCAAACTACTTAAGATACATCTATTTACAAAATATTTGAGAGCAATTATTTTATGGACCCCTAACTCATGCCACATACAAAAATGAGCTCAAAATGGATCAAAGACATAAATATAAGAAATCAAAGCCATCAAACCCTAGAAGAAAACCTAGGGACGCAGCATCAAGACCTTGTGTTAGGCAATGGTTTCTTAGACTTTAAACCAAAAAGTATGAGAAACAAAAGAAAAAAATAGATAAATGGGGCTTCATAAAAGTGCTTTTGTGCATTAAAGGACTTCATTATGAAAGTACAAGAGACAACCTACAGAAGGGGAGAAAATACTTGGAAACCACATATTCAATAAGGAATTAATATCCAGACTATATAAAGAAATCCTACAACTTGACATCAAAAAGACAAACAACCCAATTGAAAAAAGACTTGAACAGACAGTTCTCCAAAGAAATATACAAATAGCCAAGAAGGCATATGAAAAACGCCCAACATCATATATGCATACATCATGAAATATTTGCATGTATACTAAAATGAATATTTATATATAAATATAAGATATAAATAGATTGGGTAAATATTAGATGATAATATGTTTATAGATACATTAAAAACACTGCAAATGAGTGTGAGAACCAGAGCCCCAGGTGTAAGGTTAGGCCTCTGGCTTCCTTTGCATCTTGTACCCTAGCAAACTCAGAACCTGTCCAGCAAAGTGAGTTTAATATCTTTTATTGGCTAACTGTGTGTAAAGCCAGAATTCCCTGATTATACATTTTACCAACATGCCTGCTTTGAAGCATTGTATGTGGGCTTTTGTGGGAGACAAGGAGAGAGAAGGCTTGCTCTGGGTTTGTCTGATTAGAAGCGGAAGTGGCGTTTGAACAGGGCTTTAAAACACAGATGAACGGTCACTAGATGGAAAGGGTGGAGAGGGCATTGAGGGACAGGGAACGACAGGACACAAAGATTACCAGTAGTGTTTGGGGAGGAGGACAATTCAGGTGACATGGGTCATGGGGGAAGAAATGGGTGGGATCACAAAATAATGAGTCTTAAATGTCAGTGTGTCTGTTGTATGCATATCTGCAGCTTCTGCACAGCCCTGAAGCTATTCCTGTTAGTTATGGGCCTTAATTTTAGACGCTTGGTGCAATGGGAAAGGCATCTCGGAGGCACAGTGGCTGCCTGGCAGGGGCACAGGGCCAGTGTCTGCCTAGGATGCAAGCCCCTTGCCGTGTCATTTGAGAGGATTAGTCTCCGGTCACAGAGGTCACACATCTGAAAACACTAAGAACTTAAGGCTTGAGAATGCAAATGTGGTTCTTTGTTGGCGGGCTCTGGTGTGATTCACGCAACCCAGATTCTCAAGAAGAGCGTTTCCAGGCCACGATCTGCAGAGCGCTCTGGACCTGTGTGAGAGTCGGACCCAGGCGTTAGGAGTTGACAGTTCAGAGGATTTCAGGCCAAACTTGTGCCTGCCAGGTGGTGACGCTTTCTGTTATTAGGTCGTCACCATGGTTTGTTTGTGCACTGGCACGGCACCTCGGCCACTCTAGGTCAGAGATGTGTGGGAGAGTGCTCTGTGTTCTGGGTTTGCTCTCCCATTTCCTCTTTGGAAAATACTGAATTTATAGTAATTACCCACGTGAAATCAGAGTTGCTGGTTGCCATGAAAAAGAAAAGAATGCAATAATGTGAAGATTGCATGCTTTTCTTCCAGCTCTGGGCTTTCACCCAGCACTAATTTCCTTCCTGAGCTTTCCTCCCACTCCTGTGTCCAGGAGAGGCAGGTAGGAGAACACCTGGAAGGATGACGTCAGGGAGCAGGGCGCGCTGTCCTCCACCCCCTACGCTGCTGGAGTGGACACCACACACACTGCACAGCCATGGCCAGAGGGCACGCCTGAGGCCCAGTGTCCACAGCTACCTCGTTTCCAGAATGAAAAAGTCAACATCACCTCTCCGAGTTACATATATATATATATATATATATATTCCTCCTCTGCCTGTTCCTCCAGAATATGCCTTGCAAATTGTATTTATTTTTATTTTTAAACACTCGAGCCACAACCTCCTTTATTTTTAAACACTCGAGCCACAACCTCATTATGCAGACATTTATTGTTCACCTACTGGATGCGTGGCTCCGTGCTGGGTATAGAAGGAAAGGTCACCCCCACACCCCTCCCTCCCAGGAGTGTGCAATCTTGATGGGGAGATAAGGAAGCAGGTGTAAAAGCTAAGGAACCACATTATGTGGTAATGTCTGCTCTGCTTTCTGCCCATCCAGACCTTCCCATGTGTGCTAATTTGAAAGTGTTGTGAACCCCAGAAAAGCCATGTCCTTTAATCCTTATTCAATGTTTCAGGGTGGAAACCTTTGATGAGATTGTTTCCATGGAGATGTGGCACACCCAATTGTGGGTGTGACCTTTTGATTAGATGGAGACGTGACTCCACCCATTCAAGATGGGTCTTGATTAGTTTTATGGGGTCCTTTAAAAGGGGAAACATTTTGGAAAAAGCTCCGATCCAACATGAGACCCAGACATTTGGAGATGCAGAAAGAAAACACCCCTGCAGAAGCTGTTTGAAACCAGAAGCCAACGACCCCAGCAGATGCCAGCCACAGGCCTTCCCAGCTGACAGGGGTATTCTGGACCCAGTGGCCTTTTCTGAGTCAAGGTATCTCTCCCTGGATGCCCCTAGCTTGGACATATATTTTTTAAAAACATAACAACATACAAACATGAACATTCTTACCATATGATCATTCCGTTCTTAGTATATAATCAGTAACTCACAATATCATCACATAGTTATATATTCATCACCATGATCATTTCTTAGAACATTTGCATCAATTCAGAGAAAGAAATTAAAAGAAAAAAGAAAAAAACTCATACACATACTCCTTACCCCTCCCTCTCATTGATTGCTAGTATTTCCATCTACCCAAATATTTTAGCCTTTGTGTCCCCTATTTTTTTTCTATACCCCTTATCATTCCCTTTCACTAATCACTAGCACTTCAATCTACTAAATTTATTTTAACATTTGTTCCCCCTATTATTTATTTATTTTTAATCCATATGTTTTACTCATCTGATTTGGACAATTTTTATGGTCCCAGAACTGTAAAATTGTAACTTAATGCATTCTCTTTTTCAAAGCCCTTCCATTTTTGATATATTACATACTAGCAGCTTTAACAAACCAAACACCATCCGTCTGGTGCCAGCTCAAGTCCCATCTCCTTTGTTTAATGTATTCAGACTCAAAATAAGCTGTAATGTGTCTAATTCAAAATGCATATGTATTTCAAAACATTTAGGAATAGCTCTTATCAATAGAAAACAGCTACATCTTTAGTTATTCCAACTCAGTTTACCTGGGTACCCTAGGACTTGGGCAAAACTTCTAATTTGGGGGTTGCTTTTTTTTGGGGGGGGGGTTGGAGGAAGCCATGTCTCTAATACGCTTCCACTGCCACTTCTTGGTGTTTCACTTTTAAAATGATTTGATTTCCCCTGAACACCTGTGCCCCTGCCTCCAATGGAATTACACTAGTTTTTTTTTTTTTTCCAGGGTGGATTGTCCAGGAATTAAACCCGGGTCTCCTGCATGAAAAGTGAGCATTCTACCAGTGAACCATCCATGCACCCTATACTAGATTTTATTTAGCTCAATATACAGTGTTTATATGACTGTGTAGGTTCTGTTATTCTCAACGGAACTGGTTAATAAAATGGCTTCTTTTTCTGAGAAAAAAAAAAAGACTCAGGCAAGAATATAACTGAGCTTTTGGGAATCTATCAGAGACTCCCTTCAACTGTGAGGTAATGTTTCTCCCTCTTTGATTTTCTTCAGCCAGCAGACTTAAAACCCAAACAAAATTTTAGGTGATGACATTCTCTAAATCCATAGACTTCTTGTTTTGGCATTTGATGATATTTATTTGTCATTCTTAATTAATGCTTTATAATTCCATAGACCTAAAATTTTTCTGTGCTTCCTGAGATTTAAAAGAAACATATCACACTGGAGAAGCTAAATGCAACACAGAGAGAAGCATTCCATCCATCAGCTTCTATTTATGGACACCTATTTGATGCCCAGAACCTTGCTGAATTTTGTGAATATGCCAGTTTGAATCTATGGTGCACCCCAGAAAAGTCAAATTCTTTAATCCTCATTCAATATTGCTTGGTCAGATCTTTTTTTATTGTTTCCATGGAGATGTGACCCACCCAATTGTGGGTGGTAATCTTTGATAAGACAGTGTCCATGGAGATGTGTCTCCACCCATTCAAGGTGGGATTGCTTACTGGAGCCCCTTAAGAGGGAACCATTTTGGAAAGGGTTTTAGAGCCACCAGAGCAAACAGAAGCATCAGAGACAACAGAGAGAGCAGATGTAGATGCTTGGAGAACAGTTGCTTCAGGGAAGACATAAATGGATGTTTGGAGATGCTGGGAGCCCAGCAAACATCACCATGAGATGGTAAGCAAGCCAAAACCCAGAGAGAGCCAAGAGAAGCCAAGAGATGAAAGCCAGCCCCACAGAAGCAAAATGAGGAACCTCTACAGGAACAGAGGCTGAAAGCAATGGAGCCCAGGGGCAAGGGACCAGCAGATGCTAGCCACATGCCTTCCCAGCTGACAGAGCTGTTCCTCACCCATCGGCCTTTCTTCAATTAAGATATCTTTCCCTGAATGCCTTAGTTTAGACATTATCATAGGCTTAGAACTGAAAACTTGTACCTTATTAAATTCCCTTTTTAAAAGCCATTCTAGTTCTGGTATATCACGTTCTGGCAGCTTGCAAACTAACACAGTGAATGATATAAAAGAAGTAGAAAGAGGAAGAAAGACATTTTATATCAGATACTACTTATGAATTTTTTTGCGAACAAAAATTATTTCATTGTATTTTGGGGTTTCTACTGTATGTAGACGTAAAATGTAGGATAACAATAACGTTGCCCGATTTGGCTTCCAGTTTCTTGGCCATGCTGAGAGAAAGAACTGATGGTCACAGCCCAAATACAGTAAGCAGGTAGAAAATTTATTAGGGACACATGTGAGAGACCATGCAGCACTCTCACAAGAAAAGCAGGATGAAAGGTGAGAGGCCTCAACACTGTGGGGGAATTTTTAAATAATTGATATATGTAAAGAAACCATGATTGTGTCTTGTATATAAATAATCATTCAATAAATGATTATAATTAAGACTGCTTCTCTCCTTCATGGAAATGCTTTTGAAATTTTCCGTAAAATTGTAGATACAGATATTACCATTTAAGTTATCCAATACCTCTTTTATGAAAAACATACAATAAATTCCACTTAGAATAGTGGAAAAACTTTGTTCCTTTATTAGGCAGTGGGCCACAAATATGAGTCACATACAAAATTTTGATTTTCTAGTAGCCACATTAAAAAAAAGTAAAAAGAAACAATAA
The DNA here is from genome assembly GCA_004026745.1 of Myrmecophaga tridactyla. NCBI lineage: Eukaryota > Metazoa > Chordata > Mammalia > Pilosa > Myrmecophagidae > Myrmecophaga > Myrmecophaga tridactyla. Next base: position 6,843 of record PVIY010031812.1, on the reverse strand, counting down.
AAAAGACAGGAAAAAAGAAAAAGAAATTAATTTTAATGATTTAATCCACTTCATCCAAAATATTGTATTTTTATCACATAATCAGTCAATATAGAACTTTATTGAGATATTTTATTTTTTCTTACTAAGTCTTCAACAGCCAGTGTGTCTTACATTTACAGCACTTGTTGATCCAACTAGGCACATTTCAAAGGCTCAGTAGCCATATGTGGCTACCATACTGGACATCACCGCTCTAGTGGATTAATTATAATTTGTAATGATAATTATGTAATTGTGTACTCCTTTCAAGGCCCTGGTTGCCAGGACACCCAAAGCGAATTTTGATGCTTGTTTTAGTTTCGTAGGCTGCTCAATCAAATACCATGAAATCAGTTGGGTTAAGCAATGGGAATTTATTAACTCATACTTTTGAGGCTGGGAAAATGTCCAGATCAAGAAATCGTCAAGGCATGCTTCCTCGCCAAGGACTGAGGTGTTGGGGCTGGTGCTAATGATCCTCGGCCCTTAGCCCCTCTGTCCCGTGGCCGTTTCTCCTGGCCTCTTGGTGTGCTTCCGCGTCCCAGTGAAGCTCAGCCTCTGGTTGCCCGCCAGGGCTTCCTCTCGGTCTGTCTGAATTTCACTCTGCTTATAAAAGACTCCAATAATAGGAATAAGATCCATCCTGACAGAGGTGGGCCACATCTTAACTGAAGTAGCCTCATCAAAAGGCCCTACCTACAGTGGTTCACCCCTATAGGAATGGATTGAGGTTAGGAACATGTCTTTCTGGGGTACATACAGCCCAAACCACCTCAATGCTCAGGTATAGAAATCTTCTCATCCTGCGTTCTTTTAAAATTTCTCTTCCTTCTAAGTGGATTTAAATATCTCTATTTTGCATGTCCTTTTTTCATATTTTCAAAATGGTTTTAATAAAGAAATGAATTTTTCAAGCAATAGTTTTTCTGGCTTTAACTTAATCTTTGAGTGAGGAAAATGAATATAAACTATATATGTGCTTAATAATGTATTATAGACAGATGAGCTGTATGATAAATGTACAGGACAAACATAGTAAATAATTAGAGAACAAAACAGACTATCAGAGAGCTTAAAGTAGAGAAAATAAGAATTGAATAAGGTGGCTATCTGAACACTACAGCTAAATCCGAAAGGAGTTTGAGAAATGAGGGGTCATAAGCGACCACGTGTGGTGATTTGCAGCTGTATGTACTCCATAAAAATATTCTTAAATGTAATCCATTCCTGTGGGTGTGAATCCATTGTAAGTAGGACCTTTTGATGAGGTTACTTCAGTTGCATGTCCTTTTAAAGAAGTAATTTAATGTTAATAGCAACCATAATGGGCTATTGCTAATAATAGTAATAATTACACACTTTCTTGTGTCCCAGGGTCAATGACAAATGACTTACGGATCTCATACAGCAGGAGAGTGGTAGGTCTGAGACTAGATCTCAGGTCTGTCAGATTCTAAACCCCTTGTGCTTAACCACTTAATTATTCTAATGCTTATTATGAGTCCCATTCTATGCCAGGAACCTCACAGTCACCCCCCCACCCCTCCATCCTTCAGTCCTCAGAAAAAACCTGCAAGGCAGTTAGGTACCTTATTCTCATTGTACAGCTCCTTACCTGTAGTAGAGGCCTGGAGGTTAGGCTCCTTAGTCAGGATACAGCTGATAGAATCCCTGAGCTGGAATGTTCAAATTCTGGCCCCATCACTTTCCGCAAACTCCCTGCTTCAGTGAGAATGACAGTAAAATCAACCTCAGAGGACCAAATCCCTTTCGGACATCAGCAAATTACAAAGTCATTTATTTAATCAATATGTTTGGAACTCCTCTTATGAGCCAGCCATTGCCCCCAATGCTGGGACTGTGCAATGGAAAGGACAAAAATCTTTGAATAAAGAAAATAAATTTGATTAATTCCAATGGGAAGGAAAGTGAACATTTATTGCATATTTTGTATTAAGCAATAAGTAGGTACTTTATATACATTATTTCATCTAGGCCTTCCAGATATCCTGCAAAATAAGTGCTATTACCCCATTTTCCTTTGTAGGAACAGAGGCTTAGTTACTTTACCTGTGTGACTCAAGGTCACATAGTAAGAAATGGTGGAGCCAGGATTTGAACCCATGTCTATTTGACTCCAAAATTCTTTCCACTGTAAGACATCAGACAGAGGGCTAACAAGTAACACCATTCTAATCTACCTACAAAAAATTACGAAATAGGGTTATTCCCCTTTGTAGATCTCTACTTATGGCTGGCAACTTACCTATACTAATAATAAATCTCTGGATTATAACAATGTAAAAACTGATTGCTTGGAAAAGGACAAAGTCCTTCAAATCATTCATTTTAATTTACCCTCCAAAGATTCTTGTCAGTACCAGCAGAATTCACTCTGACAACTCACTGAACCTGTCCACTGTTAAACCCTCCTCCCTTATGTCTTCCAAGCTGAGCCTAAAGAAATAAAAGTATTGATCGAAGTGTACTTTGTTTCAAAAGTGCTCTCACAAGCTTATATTTACATCTAAATTTGTTATTTAAATGTCAGCTTGATTATATCAATACAAACACTTGGTTAAGCACTGAAGGAAATGACACTTTCAAGTCTCAGAGCCGACCTCAAAGATCTTAAAACAAAGTGACTCTAAAAGGTAGCAAAATGCACAGCGTTGATCTGATATAAACTGCAACAGGAATGCATACTATTTCCTGGCTAGAGATATGTGAAAAAACATTGTGGGTAATTTTTTTTTTAATTAATGGAGATAAAAAAATTATCTGGCACAGCCAGATCAAGGTAGACATGGATTCCAAATAAATCAAAACAGCAATAGCAAATACAAAGTCATCTTTAAAAAAACGGTGACCATCAAACATCAAGCATAAGAACAGATAATACTTTAAGAATCACCATATCATGTCCTTCTACTTTTTCTGTTTGAAGTGTCTTTAGCTTTCACCTTGAACTGGCCACCTGGATACTTTGCAGCAATAACCACTGCAGGTATCAGAGATCCTAGCTGAAAGCAACAAAAGCTAACTCTACCTGATTTACACGGAGAAGGAATTTTTCTTTTAAAATATTGCATCAGAAGAAGGGTACAAGAATATTCACAGCAGCCAAACCTATGCCCAATCCAGATGCCATCAACATTAGGATGGATTGATGGAAAGGTGTATAGTCTTCCACTGAAAACAGCGCAGTAATTAGAACGAATGATCTGCAACTCCACAAAACAATGTAGAAGCACCTTACCACAAAATGTGTGAGCAAGAGAAACCCGACACCAAAGACTACATACTATCCCATTACATTTTTTTAAGTTGAAAAACAAGCAAAGTTTGGCAGCACCTCAAAAAAATTAAACAGAGAGTTAGAACATTACCCAGCCATTCCAGTCCTGGATGGATAACTATAAGAATTGAAAATAGGGTCTCAAACAAGTACATATACACATGCATTCACAGCAGCATTAGTTACGATAGCCAAAAGCTTTGCAAACATCTCAAACATGCATCAATATGAATGGAGAAACACATTGTGGTATATACATACAACAGAATAGTATTCAGTTTCACAGAAAGGAATTAAGTACTCACGCATGTGACAAATACAGGTGAACCTTCAAAACATCATGCTGAGTGAAAGAAGTCAGACACAGTAAGGGCACATATGATGTGATTTCATTTATAAGAAGTAGCCAGAGCAGGCAAATCCATAGAGACATAATGTAGACTATTGGTTGCAAGGGGCTGGGAGAGAGGAAGGGGGAGAAACTGTTTAATGGGTAAGAGGCTTCACTTTGGAGTGATGGAAATGTTTTGGAGCTAGATAGGGGTGGTGGTTGTACAACATTGGAATGTACTAAATGCCACTTAATTGTTCACTTTAAATGGTTAACCTTATAAGGGTTATTAATTATTATTTTTTTAAAACTGCAGGACTAATGTAATGGTGTCAAAAGTCAAGATAGCAATTCCCTTTGGAGGTGCGAGGGGAGTTTGAGGGGGTTTCTAGGTAACGTTTTGTTTCTTGGTGTGAGTCCTAACTATGGATTAGTTCACTTAGTGAAATTGAGTTGCTTGTTTATGATCTGGCCACTTTTCCATATGTACATTATATTTCAATAAACAATTTTATTTAAAGGACAATCAGTAGCTTTGGGATGGTCAGGAGGGCTGGAGAACCAGGCTAGGAAAGAATTTTGCAGCTGTGGACAGTACTCACAAGCACGTGGCGGGACCAGTGCAGGGAGGACATAGCTGCCACTGCCACCAGTCCCACAGCCAAACAGCAGGGCCAGCAGCCCACTCCACCAGCGCGCACTGCCCCCAGCGCTTCCACCACCTGAGATGGTCCCTCTCCAGCCCTGCCCCCCGATTCTAAGGCTGGCACAGCTGGGTCTGACTATTGGCATGGAGGACAAAGTGTCAGGGCTGCCCCATCGAGGAGCCTGCAAAGTGAGAGCCTGCAGGCTTCAGCTTCTCTAGTGCGAAACCACGTGAGCCTCTCAAGGTGGGAAGGCGAGCTGGAAGCTGGGCAGATGCTTAGAATGGCAAAAGCCTTCTACCACCTCCGTGCAGGGCAGTTCTAACAGCTCCCACGTCTGTTCCAAGGATGGCACTAACTCAAGAGGCTCCAGAAAACTTTGGATATGGTTCCCGACACAGTGAATAAATGAAAAGATATTGTAGAAGAGGTTTTAGGTTAGAAAGTCCTGAGACAGGTCCCGAGGGAGGGGAGACTGAGCCCAGCCACAGGGGCAGTTTGGAAGCAGGTACTAAAAAGGTACGCTTGATGCAGAAACAGGCCTAGTGGCCCATTTGGATGGTCTGTCATGAGTGTTTTGAAAAAATGGTTTTTATTGTAGAATAGTTTTAGATTTACCAAGACATTGCAAAGATAATGCAGCTCCCAGATACCCCATACCCAGTTCTCCCTTCTTCTAACATCTGACATTACTATGGTAACCGTTATAATTAACGAATCAATATAGAGACATTATCATTAACTAACATCTGTTCTTTATTCAGAGTTCCTTCGTTTTTTACCTAATGTCCTTTTTCTGTCCCAGGGTCCTATCGGGAAACCACATTACATTTGGATGTCATATCTCCTTAAGCTCCTTTGGTCTGTGACAGGGTCTTAGGCTTCCCGTGTTTTATTTTATTTTTAATGTGTCCCCCGACATATATGTGCATTTCTCTATCTATACATACACACATACAGAGGCAGATTTGTGATAAGTGTATCATAGAGGGTTTTGTTCACAGCTTTGTGTGGTGTCTGTGCATGGGCTGGGATCTAACCTGGGTCTCTTGCACGGCAGGCAAGAATTCTACCACTGAACCACCCTTGCACCCTCTGTTTTTTGTTTTCATTAGAAGTTGTGGGTACAAAACAATCATGATAAAATACAGGATTCCCATATACCACCCTATTTTTTTATTTTTATTTTTTACATGGGCAGGCACCGGGAATCGAACCCAGGTCCTCTGGCATGGCAGGCAAGCGTTCTTGCTGCTGAGCCACTGTGGCCCGCCCCCACCCTATTATTAACACCATGCCTCAGTGTGGAACATTTGCTGCAATCAATGAAAGCACATTATTATTATTGTATATTAACTGTAAACTCCATGGTTTAATTTAGGGTTTACTGTTTGTGTTGTACAGTTGCACAGATTTTTTTCCCATTGTTTTAACATTATGCAGATTAGCAACAGGATATAACATCGACAATGAGAGCACTGTTAAGTCTCGAGGAATTTTTAGACAATTTCACAATATGTGCATAAAATTTTGCTCATACAAATGTAGCTAACAGCAGAATAGAAAACCCTTTGAACCACTGTAATGCTTTCCAAACACCTCCCATGCAATATGTTAAACTATTTTAGCACCTTACTTTTACAGAGTGAAAGAACAAATTCTTTGTAATAGTTTTCCCCTTAACAGTGAGATGACTTGTCTTCTGAAATAAAGGATGATAAGGCCAACATACACACTAACAAGGCTGTTATTCTGGGGTAAAATCATTGTTTTCTAGGCAGAGTTCTGGCATGATTAAGAAAAACTTTAAAAAATTTTATGTTAAGAGCAGACTAACAATCCACATTGTTTTTACAGAAATAAACTAAACCTCAGTTTTGTATGAAGACACAGTTTGACACAAAAGCCTTTTTTAATATATGATAAAACAGGCTTATTAAATTTTTGGTCAGCACTGATTATAACAGACAGAATTCACTTCTATGGACTTTCTTAACTTTTTTCTATTTTTAAATAAAAGATTTTCTTTTTTTATTGTATAGTGTTACATATATACAAAGCAAAGAAATAAAAAAAGCAATAGTTTTCAAAGCACTCTTCAACAAGCAGTTACAGGACAGATCTGAGTTTGTCATGGGCTACCATACGATCCATGAATTTTTAAAAAGAATTTATTCTGGTACCATATATGAAACCTAACATTCCCTCCTTTTTCCCACCTTCAAATTCAAATTTTAAAAAATGGGGTTTTTCTAATGACTTTTTTCGTGGTTAGACGGGCTTATAGGCTTTGGGGAGGAAGACCAAAGAGGGAAAATATTCTCCGCACATTATATCAAGAACTGATATATATCAAAAAGCTGAATATAGAATTGCCATATGACCCAGCAATACCATTGCTAGGTATCTACTCAGAGAACTTAAGGGCAAAGACACAAATGGACATTTGCACACCAATGTTTATAGCAGCATTATTTACAATTGCAAGGAGATGGAAAAACAGCCAAAATGTCCATCAACAGACGAGTGGCTAAACAAACTGTGGTATA
>PVIY010031811.1:0-29627 GCA_004026745.1 Myrmecophaga tridactyla | reverse complement strand
ACCACATTTCAGTAAATGAACAGGTCTTTACAATCAAAAACCAGATCTTTACAACTCATTCATTTACTCCATCAGTCAAAACATTAATTACTTGCTTTCTACCCGAGGATTTCAATTTATTTTTATTGTATGACATTATCGTGATATCTGAACTGAATAAATAATAAAATGCTATAAAATACTCTATAGTAAATTAAGAAAGAAATAATAACCCTTTTCAAGAAGAGATGAATGAAATTATACAACCCATTAATGAATCATATTCATTAGATTCTCAAGGGATTTTTATCTAAAAATCAACGCTTTTTTCCAAATTGCCTATGTGCAATTTCTTAGAAATTAGGTCTATTCTGAAAGATTATACCATAGGAAGTTTTGCCATAGTGTAGCAGATAAGTGCATAACCTTTGAAATCTGATTGACCTATATGTTAATCTTCTCTATCATTTACTTGCTATATATGCATTGGTATATAACAAGTAAATGATAGAGAAGATTAACATATAGGTCTTCACACCCACATGAGAAAGACAATAATCCATTCGGGTGTGATGGTATTAAATAGATTACATCAAGTGCTTATCACAGAAGCTAACACGTAACAAATACTTCGTTATCATCAACATCACACCCAATAGTTACCTGATCTTATGAATTACAGGCTGTTATCTTTATCTTACCATCAAGGAAATTGAGACTCACAGAGGTTAATTAACTTGTCCAGTTTCATACAGACGTAAAGCGAAAATACTAGAGTTGCCAAGTTCTGCATCTTTCTAGAGCCAAATTGAATCTTAAACTGCGAGTAGAACTTTTGAGTAAGATATGCAAATTCAAATATATGCAAATGGATGCAATAGGTATCACTTTCTGAGAAAAATATGTGGCCACTTATTCCAAACCTTGATTGAAATTTCTGTAATTTTCATTTATCAATACAGGTCAAGGTAGAAATATTATTTCTCAGTTTCCTCAAGTCTCAATTATCAACTGTATTACTTTAAATCCACCAGGAAAAAGAAAAAAAAAATGAGACCTTCAATCCAATGATGGATAGCTCCCCAAATTAAATTGCATGAGTGCCTGAATGCACCAAAGCATCTTCTGTGGTGTGTGTCTTGATTCACTCATTCTTTCTTCATTCAGTAAATATGCAACACTACTACTCAATGCATGGATGCCTAGGAAGACCTGAACATACAGAGACTTCATGCTTATCTTGGGAAGGTTAACCTTCTCACGCAGAGATGCAAATACAGAACTGAATATCAAAATAGAACTCAATAACCCTGTAATAGAACTCGTGTTTTCAACTTCCTTCACCAAATGAATGACTTAATAAGTGCTGAAGTGTATCTGGACAGAAAGAATATTATGCACAAAGACATGGTCATAAGAAATAAAAAGATGTTTTCAGAAAAAGGTAAAAATGCAAATATTTGAGAATTTGGAAGAATGGTGAAAGCAAACATAAAATATATTGTAGAACCTACATCAGGTTGACTTCATATTTAGGGTCATGGAATAGAAGATTTTAAGGTTAAGAGTGAGTGATACATTTAAATTTACATATAGAAAATCACTGTGGCAATAGTCTGCAAGATGGTAAGATTGAATATACCCTGCCAGTCATTTGTGCAACACTTTATTCATTAATTCATATATGTATTCAAAAACATGTTTTGCTCCACTTACTATATGTAGGGGAATACACGATTGAGGTACTGTATGGGACAAACATTTATTCTCTCTTTCCCATCTACCTCATTCTCTCCCTCCTTTGCTTCTCTCCTATAGTTTATTGAGGTATCAGAGACTAATAGTAAACAAAGACAAATAATAAACACAATAATCAAGTATGATAGCAATTCAAAGTTCTACATCATTACAACCTAAAAATAGTTGAATATATTAGACAATTAATGTCAATAAACTATTTTAAGTCAGCCCTTTGATCACAGCTACTCCTAATCTAAGTTCCAGTGTTTCACTAGCAATTTTGGAAATTTCAGTTAGCTTGATAAAGGAAAACATCACCAAATTTGTCCAAAGAGATTTGCAACATAAATCCATTTCAATAATTTATAACAAGGACTGAAAATATGCACCACCTGGTAAACAAATCTTTCCAGTTAGGAAAATGATCTAATAAAGTGAATTGGAAAAGAAAAAGGTCTGCTTGATGAATTCAGGATCTGAATTTAGGTAGTTGAGGGGCCTAAAGTAGCCATTCATCAAGGAGCAGAGGTTTGGTGAGACATCCATCTGTTCCATATAGATACAGCTTCCAATGGAGGGAGTATTACTGGTGGCTGGTGAGAATACCTTCTTTTCTGGACAATGCCAAAGAGATCATAGCAGTTTCTTACTTTCTAGATTTCATATTTCTAGATCCCAAAGAGAACATCACCTCTCATTTTATATTTGTCATTACAGCAACACTCTTTCCATATTTTAACCTACAATTTTCAAGTTAACAGATTATTTTCATTGATTGCTTTTTATGTTGGCTTTTTATATATGTCTCTATATGTTGTCTTGACATATAAGTTGCACCTTGATCTGACATCTAATTTGTCTGTGAGAAGTTTTTCTATAGTCTGGATTGAACCTCATGGATTGGAAACTAATCTCACCCAGCAGTTTACAGGCAGCCTTAAAAATTCCTCTCGTAGACAATAGGGACACCTGCCTAGTTCTATCCTATTGAGTGTCCTATCTAAATATTGGTACAATGGCCTTTCTAATAAATAACAAACTCCCATATATACAATTCCCACCCCCACCCCCACAATATCTTAAATTGAAAGCAAAGTGGCAACTTTCTATCCCAGGTGGCACCCTGCATTTACATATGGATGGTAAGTTGGCAGTGCCTCTCAAACTTAATTTGTATATGAATTATCTAAGGATCTTGTTATAATGCAGTTCAGTAAGACTGGGCTGAAGCCTGACATTCCACATTTATAAAATCATCAGTGATGCTAGTCTGGAGATCACACTTTGAATAGGAAGTGTTTAGGGGCTTTGTGACAAACGTCAGCTCCAAATAATGCTTTCTGTAGGTGTCACAGTAACAATGGCTTACACAAGGGAACTTCTATTATTGACGATTGCCATAGTCTAAACTCCCTGCAACAGACCCTACTATGAGCGTTTTAGTTGAGTTCATAATGTCCCTTGCCTCTTGAAAAGGTCCTTTGAGCAGTTGGACAGCTCAGGGCAACATGATTTGCTAAAAGCCTGGGCATTGCCATTTCATTGCCAAGTGATCTTGGTCAATATTCTTAAACTGTAGAAAACCTCAGTTTCTTCATTTATAAAGTGGTTATGATAATGATAATAGCAAAAATGATAATATCTCACTCTTAGGAATGTGATGGTATTAATAACATGATGCATGTAAATTTCCAAATATATCACATAATACGTACAAAATTTTGTTGTTATTTATATTACTATTATCTCGCTTTGTATTACCTCATAGAAGCAATGCCATATCTGTCTCTTTCTGCTTTTCTGAATCCTAAAGCATTTTGTCCAGCTCACCTTAGTTTGAGGTGAGGTTTGATTTCCTAATGAAGCAATCAAAAAAGCTTACAGTGTAATAGCTGCTATGGCCTTTTAGCAATGTCTGAACTCAGATTTTAATGGACCTTGACAAGAGCCGCAGAATCTTCTTGGTAGTCTTGCCCCACCCAAAAGCTAAGTGTGTCCATACAGGTTGAATTCCAGAAATTCCATAATTTTCCAACATGATTATATACATAGATATCTAATACACTTTGAGTTTCATAGAGAAAACACAATTCTTCATTTAGAGAGAGTCCATCACTCAATGTACATGTTTGACAGCAGCTAGCTGGTAGCTGGATGCTAAGTGGGAGAGGTGAGTTAACGTCGGGTAATTCTAGCGAGTTTGCCTGTGATGAGGTTGATATTTTTTTCCTGTATTAAACAACTAAAAAGAAGTTCTGGAATGGCTTAATTAATCCTTGAATCATGTCAGTTTTACCTTCCACTGGATAGGTACTAAGAATTTGTATTAAATAAAACTCTTTTCTCTTATATCACCTGCTGATTTCTGCAGGAGATCTATCTAACCCAATAATTTTTATTCTAATTTTAAAACTATGTATAACCAACATCTAGGCGAATCCTATCAATAGACATCTGCAGGTGCAGGAACAAAGATTTGTCTTTCCATTTAGCCACAAAGCACACTTCTGCTCTCACCATTGGCAGTCTGAAGTTCACAAATTTGCTCATCTTTAAACTTAATGAAGAGATTCCACTCTGTCCTAGGAGAAGAATATAATAGGAAATCTGCATTAATGTTCTTCAACATTTTAGACAGTGTAGGATTTTATTTTTTTAAATGCCTGAATCCTTTCGTCACAGCTGTGCCTGGTCAGCACAGTGGTCCTTTTCTTAAATGAGCAACACGTCTTCAATTCTGAGATATTCCTCATCTAAGTTAATAAATTACATCATAGTTTTTAACTTTCTAAGAAGGATGGCAGGAAATAATGTTATTAATTAAGGGACTTTAGAACTTGGCCTGGGAGGGGGAAAACTGACTTGATTCATGGAGTAAGTAAAGCAACTCTACAGCAATTGACTTAACTGTCACAAGTTCCCTCTCAGAATCTCTGGGCAACTGATGAAATACAGCGAGCTGTCAACTCAATCATGGGCAAGCAGTCCAACAAATCACTCACATGTAAGATAAAGTGCCTTTTTATCTGTCCTCAATTCTGAGCCAGACTTATATAAAATCAGACCAGCAAATGAACCCCTGGAGAGGAATTTGACATTGGTGGGACACTGGAGTGATAGCAAGAGAGGGGTCTCACTCTCTCATATTATCTAAATGTGAACCTTGCCTTTGGGTGTTACCAAGAGTCCAGCATTAATCGTGAGGCAATGATTGATGGCATATCTGGGCAGACTGAAGGCTGATGCTGCCAGTTTGTTTCTCATCTGCACCCCTAACCTCCTCATTGATACTTACTAAGGACACTTTAGAATAATCTTAGAACAACACGTGACAATCAAAATACCACGCTTGTCATAATTGAATATTCAACATATACAAGGGGCTGCTTTGTTTGTTTTTAAATTCTTTTTTACTTGAAATGTTGTAGGAAAATCATGCAGAAAGTACAGAGTTTCATATACCACCATCCCTCACACACACAGTTTTCCCTATTATTAAAGCCCATAGTTTATATTATGGCTTACAGTTTGTGTTGTACAGTTCTGTGACCTTTTTAAAGTATCTTTATTCTGGTAGCAATATTCAAACTGAAATGTTTAAAAGGACTGCTTTTTGAAACAAATTTATCTGAATGGAAATAGCCACTCTTTGTAGATTTTTCAATAATTTAATTGACTGCAAATCTTCTTCATAGAAGTATTATTGTGTTTTAGGGTGTTTTGACCAGCTCTTCTCTTTAAACCTACTATAAATATTAGTACTCTCTCCCAGAGAGAAATGTTCCAAGCATCACTGGAAAAAAATGTCAGGCAGGCCTGCGATTCTGTAGGTACACACTTTTTGACAGATTTGACTACTGTAAGGATTCAAAACTGATCCAGTTGGTGTAATTGTCAGCACAGCCTATGTATCAAATGTTGTCAGGCTCAGCTGAAAATGAGCGTACTTTCTTAGCATCGCTAACAGCTATCTTAATAAACCTGCCAACATTGCTAAATATAGCTTACTGTTGTTTGAGAAGTTGAAGACACAGACACATAAGGACTTAAATTATACAACTAGAAACAATTAGAGGAATGCCACATGCTACGTTAAATCAATTTGCTGTTTTCTCATTTGATTCCTGATAAATTCACTTTAAGTATTCTCAGAGTTTGTTCTCCCCTCAATAAACCAAAATTTCGCAAATGGAGTTTGTGACATTGCCTGTAAGAATTTTTATCACATATGTATTCAGCACATTAGAATTAGAAGTTCTTTCCTGAGTTCTTCTTTTGCAAATTGTGCAGTTCACATATTTTCTTTTCTGCAAAGCATGAACACACACACAAACATTTACCCCCAAGTGAGTATATTCTACTTGATAGAGCAATTTCTCACTCTGATCACTTACTATTCAGCACTTATACAGCTTTTATAATTTCAGCTTGCACTTATTTTATATTATCTTTTACATTTTCTTTAATTATTTCAAATACCTGTTTGCTTGTTTTTTTATTGGCAGCAAAATTAAAAAATCAGGGAGCAATATCTTCTAGATTCTTTCTGTATCCGCAAAGCACAGAAATGATTATTGAACATAGAGGAATTAAGCGTTAAATAAAAAATAAACACAAACATATTTATTGAAGGACTCTATATTGCTTCTCCAAAGGGAACTATTTTTAATACAGTTCTAGATATTATTTCAGAATATACACATGCACACACATGCCCACACATACATATGCATAACCTTATAAAAATTTATCTAACAAGATTGTTTAGTACATGTACTTATATTTATTGATTTAAATAAAACAATCTTCCATGTCAGTGCATGCATATCTCCTTCATTCTTTTTAATGTCTTCAGACTATTATTTTATGTCCATGTATCATAATTTAACCAGCTCACTAACAGTGGTCATTTGTTTCCAGTTTTTATTGCTGCTATAAACTATATAATGAAGATTCTTGTACATATGTCATGGAATAATTTTGTGCATGTGTCTCTATGGAAAATTCCTAATCTATAAAATTGCTGGCTCAAAAACTGTGAGCATTTTTTAATTTGATGAATATTGTTTCCTTCACAATGTTTACATTAATTTAAATGTTTTTGGGCAATCTGTTGCCAACCTGATAAACAAAAATCAGAAGGAAATTGCTCTCAGATTTCTTTCTGATTTGTGAATGGTTCAAATCAGGATTTAATAAAACACACACAAACACACAAGGCTAGATTTTCTAACTCTGGGTCTTTAGATTCTTTGAAGTTATATGTGTGTTTATATGGGCAACTTCATTTTTCACTAGGGAAAATGTTCATAGTTTTCATCATATTTTCAAAGAAGTCTGTAGCTCATTCCCAACTATACCCACAAACTCTACCCATCTCCAAAAGAAGTTTAAGAAATGCCATCATTTAATTTTTTTATCTATTCATTTATTCTCATTGTGAAAGTCATTAATTTTTCTTTCTAAATTCTTGATTTTAATATGTTTTACTGATAGACAAGAAGCTTATCTCAAGTGAAAGAATGTGGCATCACTTTGATCATTATTCAAGGTTTCTAAAAATCTTGAAAAATACTGCACTGGGCTGGCCACAGTGGCTCAGAAGGCAGAGTTCTCACCTGCCATACCGGTGACCGGGGTTCGTTTTCTGGTGCCTGCCCATGCAAAAACAACAACAATAACAAAAAAGAAAAAAGAAAAAACACTGCATTGATTCCAACATGACCTGAATTAGGACTGAGTCACCGGTATGGCTGCCTCTCTGCCTCTGGCTCTACTATAGCCTTCTCTTCACACCCCCACAAGTTACCCTCTACCATTGCATAGGATGCTCTCTCTGGATTCCACCCACTCCTTTTCTATCATCAAAGGTTATATAACTGAATAAAGAAGACAGGCATCTCTGTCAATGACTTTATGGTAATCCTCAGTTAGTTAGATAAGTGCACTTATGCTGCACTATCAGCAATTCCAAAATCTCAATTATTAGAAAATGCAAACTTTATCCTCGCTGCTTCCGCTTTATGGCTCTTCTATCTTAACACGTGTCTGTGTGATCCTTGTGGCAGGGGAACAGAGACCATGGAGAATCACACACCGCCACTTGAGTCATAGCTTATTGGTTAGAACTCACATAGGGAACAGCCTAAACTGTAACGGTGCTGGAAAATTTAGAGAAGCAAATAGAAATTTGAAAATAATTACCGCATCTGCCATACATATCCACTCAGCATTTTTTTTTAGTTGTGAATACCTAATAATTATAGAGTTACTGGTATGTGTCAGATGCTTTTCTAAGAGACTTATAGGTATTTTCTCATTTTATTCTCATGGAAATTTAATCTGAAAAATTGAAAGTTGAATCACAGAGAGGTTAATTATCTTTTATAACATCATCCAGATATTACATTAAATGGATCATATATGAATCAAACTCCAGTTGTGTGCCTCTAGAGCCCATGATGTTTTCCACCATGCCATACAAATTTTTCACCATTTCATTCATTCTACAAGAACTCACCAAGGAACTATAGGGTATCTGTTAATGCAGATTTCCTGGAAATAATTCAGTAGAGTCGGAAGATGTTCAAAGTTAAGGAACTGGCATGTACAAAGATACAAAATGTAAGAGCACATGATAGGTTAGGAGAAATGCCAGTAGCTGAACATGACTGCTCTTTTCAGTATGAAAGGAGGTGTGACAAGATATATGTCTGGAAAGTAAGAAGGAGCCAGAGCTGTAAGAGCTGCTGAGGTCTAATACTAGCCATCAGATACAAACTGTGAAATCGTAAACAGTTCCTTCTTTTTGCATTTCTATGTTACAGATAAATTCTCAATTCTAGAAGAATAATCTCCTCTAGGAAAACCATGTTGACCGACTGTGGTGAGTCCCCCTCAAAGCACTTTACCTTGGGCAATTCTCTTCCCTATACTTCTTATGGTTTTTGGAAATTCATCTCTCTCTTCCACTAGCCTGGCAAAATTAAGGGACATACATGGTCAGGTTCATCTTCAGACTTGTAGGAAGAAGACTGAAAGGATATGAAAGTATTTAGCTCTTTATTTTGCACGCTCTTATTCTCTTTGATAACGGGATATTTCCCAGAGTCTTAGTGACCTTCCTCTAATCTTAAAACCTTGCTCGATCAGAAAAAATAAACAAGGTCTCTCTCATTCTTGCTACAAGAATTTTGTGTCATAGAAGTATTAAAGAGTAAAAATATGCAGTTCATTAACCATTCCCAATCATGAAAAGATGTTCTCATGTTGTTTTCTCTCTCACTCTTGCAGCATATTGTTAAAGCTACCAGAATGTGATATACCAGAAATGGAATGGCTTTTAAAAAGGAGATTTATTACATTACAAGTTTACAGTTCTAAGGCTGTGAAAATGCCCAAACTAAGGCACCAAAAGAGGTTACCTTCACTCAAGAAAGGTTGATGCCATCCATAACACCTCAGTCAGCTGGGAAGGCATGTAGATGCCTTCTGTTGTTCCCTTGCTCCTGGGCTCCATTGCTTTGAACTTCTGTTCCTATTGGGGTTCCTCAGTTGGCTTCTCTGGTGCTGGGTTTCATCTCTTGACTTCCGTTGGCTGTCTCCAGGTTCTGACTTGCTTAGCATCTCGTGGGAAGGCACATGGTGATGCCTGCTGGGCTCTGCCCATGTCTAAGCATCTGCTTTCTCATCAGCACTACAAGCATCTCCAAACATCCATGTCTGTCAGCTCTGAAGCAATTGCTTTCCAATCATCTGCATCTGATTGTTTGCATCTAGATGTTTCCCCTTTTAAAGGACTATAGTAAACTAATGAAGACTCACCTTGAATGGGTGGAGTTACATCTCCATCTAATCAAACAGCCACACTCACAATTGGATGTGTCACATTTTCACATTAGATGGATGTATTTATTCTAACCAACAGCTCACAGCCACAACTGAGTGTATTATATCTCCATGGAAACAACCCGATCAAAATTTCCTGCCCTAAACAATAGTTCTGGTCCCACAAAAATTGGATCAAGATTAAAGCATAATAGTTTCAAACTGGCATAGTGCCTGAAAAACCTTATCTTTTTAAATTTAATAAAATTTATTACTTTTTATGTATAAGAGAGAGTAATCATATCAAATTATAAATAAAATAGTTTTTTGTTTGTAAGGTAACTGAGGCTATAGGTGCCTCTCTAAAAGATTACCTATTGGTGCATCATTAACCAGCTTTCCCTCTTACTCATTGATTCCTAAACTGAATACCATACACCAAATAATTGGTGTCCAGAGAAAAAGATTCTACCACTAGATATCCAACTCAAATAAATCCATAGTTGCAATGTGAATTGCCTTAACCTGTCTGTCGGTTAGAATGAGTTATGTTTTCAGGTACTGTGATCAAATGTAATTTTCAATAGTTTTCTTCTGCTTTTGAGGTTAAACTTAATTGTCCTCTCCAGTGTATTTATTAGGAGTGTCAGAAACTTAATAATAATTCCAGTTTATTGTTGTCTTCTACTTTTCTAATACTTATTACTAAAAATACAAGGGATGTTTCACCTGTCTGTATTTCATATGCTTTACTCTATGGCCTTCCATGCTGTTATCTCAGGAGAAGAGTACTGGATCATTTGTAATCTGTGCCAGCCTTTACCGAACTTCAGGCACCTGGGACGTCTCTATGGAAATAGAGATGTATTTAGCCTGTTACTTCCAACTGATTTTTGCGTTGACTTGACATATCCTGCTTTTTATACTGTGGTATTTTCAATGTTTCTGTTGAACTGTTTGTTAAAACAGAGATCTGGCTCTTCTGGCATTTATTTTTCTTTCATTTTTTTCTTTTCAGGCACATAAACATAACCACAGAGTTAGCAGTTTGTTCTCAGACTCTCATCTCAGTTTACCTGACTGGAGTACATATATCTGACCTTTACTATTACTCATTTGTATTTGTCTACATTGATAACACCTTGTGAAGATGCTCTGACCTATGTTACCGCTTATGGGTTTGTCAAAAAGGGTCATTAAGTGATGAAGTGCTGCAAACCTGGGCATGACTTGGGTTATTGGTGTATTTCTTAAGCTATAAGATGCTACCTTGAGAATCTTAGCACTAGAAAGGACCAGCAAACACATAGAATCAAGAGCTTCATTCTAAAGGTAAGGGAAAAAGACCTGGAGAAGATGAATTATTTATACAAAGTTACATAGCTGGTTCATACCCAACAATGAATAAGAACCCAGGAAGCCAGAGTCACTCCCACTTTCATTACACCATACAGCCCCTCTCTTCAGGAACTGCTTAGTGGAATATTTGACCACCATTCATACCCATGTTTGCAAATCTGAGGAAAGGCAGGATCCAGTCCCACTGCCCTATAAAAGAGGTTAAAGGAAGTTTGGTTTTCCTTTTCCTACCTGCCATGTGACCTGAGTGTGACCAGTCAGATAGCCCTGTCTGATTCTTGAGGGAGTGAAGCAAGGGAAGGATAAATAAAGGGTTTTTATGGCTCCCACAATAGAATGGAGTGTCCAATGTTTTGGTGGCAAGGATTCAGAATAGTGGAGTCCAGCAGAAGGGGATAACTGGAGGTGATGACAGCTGAAAGGCCATTGGTGATGCCTTGGCTCCTTTCTCTGGCTTTCCTGTAGATTATGTGATATATCCCACACACCTGCAATAAACTCCTTTACTATATAAGTCACCCAGAGTCCATTTTATTATTTTTGAATAATAAAGTAGCTATAATACACCTGTTAAGGATGTTGCCACTAATTTTCTAGACACAAAGGCAATTTTTCTCCTCTCTTGTCTCTTGTCAGATCTCATTTACTTTCCATTCAAATTGAATCTCTTGAGTTGATCTCACAGTATCTAATGCTATCTAAGTAGTAAAACAACTTTTTGGAAAGAAGAGTGAAAGGAATAAAAAAGGGAGTAAGGGAAGAAAAGGTGAAAGAAGGAAAGGAAGGCAGGGAGGTAGGAAGGAAAGAGGTCTTCCCCTAACCTCCCATTTCTGTGGCTAATCCCTCAATACCCCTGTATCAGTCCCTCTGATTACTTAAAGATCATGCTTCATCCTTTATCCTTTCATTATCTTCAATTTTTTGTTCCATTAGTCCCATCCTATATATTTCAAATGCATACAATTCTTTCCCATTCTTAAAAAAAAAACAAAGTTTTCATTAATATTTTTCTCTCTTAGATTACCACTTTTTGTTTTCTCCCTGCAAAAACTCCTTTTCTGTGTAAGTCAACCAGAGTCCATTTTATTATTTTTGAATAATAAAGCAGCTATAATACACCTATTAGGGATGTTGCTACTAATTTTCTAGGCACAAAGACAATTTTTCTCCCCTCTTTTCTCCTGTCAAATCTCATTTACTTTTCATTCAAATTGAATCTCTTGAGTTGATCTCACAGTATCTAATACTATCTAAGTAGTAAAACAACACTGTGGAAAGAAGAGTGAATGGAATAAAAAAGAGAGTAAGGGAAGGAAGGGTGAAAGAAGAAAAGGAAGGCAGGGAGGTAGGAAGGAAGGAGGTCTTCTCCTATCCTCCCATTTCTCTGACTAATCCCTCAATCCCTCTGTACCAATCTCTCTGATTACTTGAAGATCATGCTTCATCCTTTATCCTTTTATTATCTTCAATTTTTTGTTCCATTAGTCCCATCCCATATACTTCCAATGAATTCTGTTCTTTCCCATTCTTAAAAACACAACAAAGTTTTCATTAGTGATTTTCTCTCTTAAATTACCACTCTGTGTTTTCTTCCTTTCAATCCCAAATTCTGAAAGTATTAATCAATATTTCTAATTTAAATCTTAATCCTCTACAATCTGACTTCTATCCTTACTATTCACCCATTTTTAAATTACTCAACATATATTTTTGGATAACTATTGTGCTTCAGACATAATTCTAGACACTGGAGACACAATATCACTGTTTTTTTTTAAGATTATCTGTACAGAGAAAGCAAATAAATAAAAAATAAAGAAGAAAATACAGAAAAATATATACAGAGAAATAAAACTGAATGGCTGCTCCTGACTGAGAGAGATCTAAAAAAGTTTGGCTGAAATGATGACTCATAAGCTGTGTGTGGTGTACAATGGCTGATGGGAGAAATGTCTCATGGGGAATTGCTTGCAGAGTCCATAAAAGCATGTAAAAGGTTATATAAGTTATCCAGGAAAGAAAGGTGGCTTCTTGACAAGGATCACAGTAGTAACAGTCTAGGATTTCAGGATATGTTTCATATACAAAATCCACAGGACTTGCTGTAGGATTGATTGGATGGGTTCAGATGGGGAAGAAGAAAATCAAGATAACTGCTGGACCTTTGGATTGAGGAACTTAGTGAATATTGTTAGTTGTAAATTAAGATTTGGGAGATCCAAAGAGGAAAATACTCAGGTGGCAAATGGAGCGCACAGAAATCAAAGTTTCTGCTTTGGATTATGGTGCCTATTAGAGAGCCAAGTAGCTAAATTAAGTTAGCAATTTGATAATTCCACAATAAAGATAATAAAGATACAGTTTTGAGCATTATTAGCATGTAAATGACATTCAGACTTGAAGGATTAGATGTGATGTTTTAGGGATAAAGGGTAAGCAGAAAAGGGAAAGGGGCCAATACAAAATTTTTGGTTCATTTTTACATTTATTTCAAGTAGATGAGATAGGTCTGGAAAGAAATCAGAAAGAGTAACCACTGAGGAAGGGAAAATAAGCAGAAGAGTACAGGGCTACAGAAGTGATAGCTGATATCCATGTGATATGTTCATGTCCAAATCTCTTGGACATCTGAATATGATTTTATTTGGAAAAGGATTCTTTGAAGACTTAATGCAAGGTAAGATCATCCCGCATTAAAGTGGACCCTAAATATAACACCTGTCCTTATACGAGAAAGGCAGAAGTAGATTTGAGACACAGGGACACAGAGGAGAACTCAGTGGAAAGACAGAGGCAGAAAATTGGAGAAATGTGTCTACAAGGCATAGATTGCCAGAAGCTGCCAGGAGTAAGGAAAGAGGCATCCTATCATCAAATATCAGAAGAAAGAAAGGATAGTTAGCTGTGTGGAAGTCTAATGAGAGTTCAAGTAACAGAGACCAAAAAAAAAAGTAACCATTGGATTTGGCCACATCCAGATTATTGGTGGCCTTAATAATGCATTCATTCATAGACCTCCATTAGTTACCCTCGTAGTGGAGTGGTGTGGAAGAAAGTCTGATTGCAGTGTGCTGAGGAGAGATTAACAGATAAATAAGTAGGACAACAACTTATTACAAGAACAGGAGAGTCTTTCAAGACCCAAATGGAGCAATACCTGGAGGGACCTGCATCATAGGCAATGTACCTCCTTCTACAGCATTGCTGTCCTCCCAGCCCTACCACTGCCTTCTTCATTGTCAGTGCTTTCCACTATTTTATGAACAGATTTTTCCTGAAAGATGATTTCATTAATTTTGACCACGACGACAAGCTCACAAAATTAATTCATATACTTAACTCTAGTTGCCTCCTTTTATCTAAACATGAAAGTCCCATAGCCCCTCAAGTGCAACAAAATCGCATTGAACTTGTCCCCCTTCAATAAAATTAAAACATCTCCAATCTCTGCATCCATTCTCTTCTTTATAAGACTACCACTCATCCAGCTGTTTCCTGGTAACATCAGACATCATGTAACTGTCACATTAAATATGCCTAATGCAAGGGATGCATTCAAAAACAACTTCATTGTTATCTTTCTCTGTCTATAGACTTGCTTGATGTAGCTAGTTCCATGTACATTGTGTCATCCTTAGTTTACTAAACAATAGTTCACCTTAGCAATTGGAATGCTAGTCCTTCATAATAGTAAAAACTTAAAACATGATTTATAATTGAGACTATTCTTCCCCTCCCTAGCTCAGGTCGGTAAAGCCAGGAGAGGCTGCCACATGCACTCCCATGTTACAGAGGAGGCAGTGACCAAGGGTTGCTGGCTGCCAGCCCCAGATTAGCAGTCATTAGAAAAGACATCTTGATTTGGACTTTGTTTTAGCTTCAAATCCATGAGCCAATGAATTCCCTTTGTTTAAGCTGATCTATTGCATGGTATTTGCTTGATCTACCTAGGAAACTAAACCAAATTTTGGTAGCAGGAAAGTGGGGTGCTGCTATTGCAAATAACAAAAAAAAATGTGGAAACAGTTTTGGAATTGGGTAATCGGTAGAGGCTGGGAGAATTGTGAGGGCTCAAAGATAAGTGAGAGCTATAGAGCAAGTTTGTATTTTCTTAGAGAATACATAATTTTCCTAAACAGAGTGTTGGCAGAAGTATGGACTTTAAACGCGTTTCCAGAGATGCTTTGGAAGGAAATGATGAATATATTATTGGAAACTGGAGGAAAGGCAATCCTTCCTTGTTTTAAAGTGGCAGAGAACTAGGCAAAATTAAATTCTGATGTTGGATGGAAGGCGGAATTTGAAAGTGATGGACTTGGACATTTAGCTGAGGAGATTCCAAGCGAGGTACAGAAAGTGCAACCTGATTTCTCACTGCAGCTTGCAGCAGAATGTGAAAAGAAAAGGATAAGCTGATAACTGAACTCTTGGGCACAGAGAAACCTGAAATTGATGGTTTAGAAATTTCTGAGCCTATCCGGATACCCTATCCAGATGACTAGTACCAGAAGTGGCCCTATCTGAGTTTCTAGAAACAAATTTCCAGAGAATAGAGCTCCATGTAAGGTTTTAACTGAACATGGAACCAGTCAGCTATTTCAGGGGAAGTCGGGATTGGAAGTGCATTTATCCAGGAAGGATCTATGGAAAGAGTTTTTGCCTGATGGTTTGGACTCCTGTGAAGTACATGCAAAGCTGGCAGTTTTTTATTTGCAAGATTTGTACAAGCAGACTGGCAAACTGTTCCTTTGCCAGGCTGGACTGAAAGGAACAGAGAAGAGACAAACTAAAGGAAGAATGACTACAAAGGCAAGACCCATGGAAGACAAGTTCTGAGCCAAAGAGATCTCCTCGGGACAAAAGTGTGGGCTGACACATCTACATGAAAAGATTGGGTCCACCTCTGCACTCTGGAGGGTATGGGCCTTCTACCTTCTTGTTCAGGGAGAATGCTGCCACCCCAAAGCTTGGATAAGTTGTAGCCTGTGTCCCAGCATATGTGTGGAACCTGGTCACCATTCCAATGCTAGAAGAAGATGGGGCCTGTGACTTGGCATTCAAGGAAGTCTTGTCTGCCATCCCAATGCTCAGAGAAGTTAGAGCTTTCACCCCAGTATTCAGGGAAAGCATTGCCACCGCTCAAACACCTTGTAAAGGTGGGGCCTCTGCTCCATCAGGTCCAGAGGACAAATGATCAATCCATAGATGACTCTCAGCCTTTGAAATTTAGTGGCCTTGCCCTGTTGGGTTTCAGAATTCTTTAGGACTCATGAATCCTATTTTCCTCCAATTTCTCCCTATTGAAATGGGAATGTCTATCCTATGCCTGTCCTTCCATTGTATATTGGAAGCAAATAACTTGTTCTCTAAATATCGCAGGCCCATAGATAGAGGGCAATTGTACCCCAGCACAGACCACACTCATAACCAGCTTTGATGAGACTTTGTATTTAACAATGTTTCTGAAATAACTTAGTTTGGGGGATGTTGTGATGAAATGAATGCATTTTGCATGTAGAGAGAATATGTCTTTTGGGGGTTCAGAAGTGTGGTGTTTTGGAGCTGTATGTACCCCCAGAAACACATGTTCTTAAACTTAATCCTTTTCTGCAGGTGCGAATCCATTTTAAGTAGGACTACTTGATGCAGTTACTTTTAGTCAAGGTATGCAGCCCAACTCAGTCAGGATGTGTCTTAATCCTATTACTGGAAGCCTATATAAATGAAATGATATTCAGACAGATGGAGAGAAAACCACAAGGAGCATGCAGAAACTGAAATTCAACAGAACCCAGAAGAGAACAGAGAGGCTAGGAAAGGCTGCCATGTACAATGTCATACTACAGAGGAGCTAAGAACCCAGAATCGCAGGCAGCCAGCCCCAAAATGCCAGCCATTGGAAAGAGACATCACCTTGATGACACCTTGATTTGAACTTTGTTTTGTCCTCAAAGCCATGAGCTAATAAATTCCCATTGTTTGAGCCTACCCATTACATGGTTTTTGTTTGAGCAGCTTAAGAAATTTCTAAAAAGGTCCTAAAGGAGCATTCTCTCTTGTGTAGTCCATCTCAAACTCTCCATGAGGACTAAGTGGAGAATCTCATGGGACACTTGAGGCTAGGAGTTGCACCCTCCACATGCACACAGCTTAATGGCAGTGATGCTGGTGGTGGGACTATATAACACTCCAGAAATCATACTCGAACATCTTCTCTCCCAACAATCTCTGCCACTTTTATTTCATCCTGAGACATGGGTAAGGGCTTCAAAAGTCAGGCAACCTTTCAAAGATAAAGCCTTAGAAAATACGCATCTCTGATTCTTTATGTGGACAGTTTCTCTATTGTATCTTGGTTCCTCAACAAGTATTTGTCTCTAATATTCTTTCATGTCCTCTTCTGTAAAGCCAAAGTTCTGAGTTCTTTGGAGTCCTTTTTACTCATCAACTGCCTCTGAGTTTTTAGTTCTCAATAAGTCACAGGCAGCAGAGGCCGAGAGATAAGTCTGGAAAGCACGTAAACCCAAAGGAAGAAATCTGATTCAACTTCTTTCCTTTTTTTAACTCCCATATCTGATTGGTTACCAAAGTTTAGCACCTTTTTCTGAAATAGTTTTCTCAATTCTGCCTTATCCCCTTTTATCCATTTGCCTTGATTTTTCTTTAGATCTTTTACTTGGATCACTGGGAACCTACTGGCCATTTGGTCTTCCTCCAGTTTCATCCCTGCCCCAAGCCATTTACATTAGTCTTCAAAATCACATATCTGGTCCTATCTTCCATCATTTAAAATGGATGACATACCATCATGTACTATATAAACACAAAACTCCTTCAAAAATTGGTCTCTGATTACATTTCCACATTATCTTCTGACAACTCTATCTCACATATACACTAATCTCCAGTGATAATTGAATTTTAGTCTGCACAAGGGGCACTTCTTAAATAGTTGAAAATAAAGAAATAAAATTAGCCTCTTATAGTTAAACACTAAAATCATGCAATAATGGAAAGAGCAGAGATATGTAAATTCCATCTTAAATAGAGAACATGTTTCTTATTATTGTGGATTCATCATGCTAGTACACCAGCAGAAGAACAGAGTAATTACTGGCAATGGTAATTGACCCTGATTTTCATGACGAGGTAATATTGCTGCTGCATAATTGAGATACAGTGGAGTGTGAAACTCGGGGATTGCTTCACTAGGGAGCTTCTCATCTCAGTGTTTTCCTACCTGGTGATAACCATAACTGGCTAATCGTTAATTGAGGGCATGTTATTCAAGATCTCAAACACTTAAGGATAAAGGTCTGAGTACCAGTGGATAATGGCTGGTAGAGAAGGGAGATGAGAAATGTCAGTTCCTCAGGAGAAACCATAGCTGCAGATATAGTATTTTTTCCTATTATATCTCCTTTTGTCTTTATTTTTCATAAATTATGATTGATCATAAACTTACAATCAGTGACAGAAGAGATTGAAGTCAACATGTGTCAAAAGTGGCTCTGTGGTCGGCCATGGTGGCTCAGCAGGCAGAGTTATCGCCTGCCATGCCGGAGACCCGGGTTTGATTCCTAGTGCCTGCCCATGCGAAAAAAAAAAAAAAAAGTGGCTCTGAGTAGTGCAAAGGATTTGTCTTTCCTTTTAATTTCTACCTCAGCCATCACCTCTATCCCAGGACTCACAGAATTCTTATTTAAGACGTTTGATTTTGCATAGTGTTGCCTTAAACCAAGAAACTAACATTGCAGTGAAGGATACAACAATGGACAGATGACCATAGAATTAACTGGTTCTACTATACATCAAATCTCTCTGGAGCGTCCACCTTAGTATAACATAGTGATAGCACAAATGAGACACTCACTTGGGACTTGGATGTGGTCAGTGAAAACACATGTTTGTGCTTTGCTAACAGTGATTATAAGGTGTTATGTCTGTGATAGCTAAAAGAAATGGATTTGGAAGCCAAAGGGTAGAAGTAGAAGTAAATCTTTTTAACCCTCTTAGTAATTCTCCTTGGGAATTTGTGCTTTCCTTTCTCAAAACTTTAGTCTTTACCAAATAAGAGGTCCAGGAGTGGAAATGCTTCTACCAAAGAACACAGTAAATGTTCTTCTGAACCTAAATTTAAGGCTCCAGGCTTTTCTGAACCACACCCACCTGCTGTCTCCATTTGAGGTCTCAGGGCCCTGTTTTGAGCACAAAAGACAAGTAGGCCATGAATTCAGACTTCCTTGCATATGCATTATTCTCATAATCCTATTCTGAACCTAGGTTTCAGTCCATTCTTCCCTCTAGTTACAAAGATCAGGACCTCTTTAAATACTACCAAAGACCTTCTGGCTCTCACGCTGTTCCTTGTGTTGGCAGTTAGCTGAATTAAATAGGCCATTTATTTTTTCTTCAGTGTGTCCATAACACTTATCAGCAGTCAACAAACCACACAAATCTTACAATTGCCATGGCCCGAATAACTCTCAAATATCAGAGATATTTATGTAAGCCAGTGTGTATCTCTTTCTACCGAAATCACACCCCAATTTAACATAGGTGAGCATCTTAATAATTGTGAGACTACAGCACACAATTATCATGTAGAGTGATCACTTACATGATCAGTTCTGGAATCTCATGCTAAGGGGACCAGCTGAGGTTCAAGGGAAATTTGTTAAGGAAACTAGGAGCCAGTGGAGAGCACACATTCAGGGTTGTCCCACTCAATGAGCAAGGGAAAAGCAGTATTTAAACATGAGCTCCTAAGAGTCATTGGTTAAGGGATGAACCTTATATGCAATAATTCCCCAGCATTTTTGGCCTGTTGCCCTCACTGGTAAAACAGGCTTCAGTGACAAAAGAATGTCCTTAAACAAAGAAAGGCAGGTGCTAGTAGATGACACTCATTCACCAAAGTGGAAAGGGTAAGGGATATGGACAGAACACAAACCATATGCTACAGAGTCAAGTACAAGAAATTTTGAGTTTTCAAGTATTGCTCCCTTATTAGACCTTATAGTTTTCCAGGCAGCAAGTATCCCTTGCAAACATGAACTCTTCGTTTCACATTTCAAAAGAAATCCTGGATGTTTTCTGATACCTCCATGTAAATTAATTGCTCCGTGTCTTTACACATGTCAGGGACCAGAATGTTTTCCTCTGATTCCCACCCGGACAACTATTCATTGTTCCGGAGACTTTAGATTCCCTTACCTCTCTAAAACATTATCTGTTTCTATGGTTTGCTATACCCTCTCGATGTTGGAACTTTGTGCTTCTCTCTACTATAATTTGCATCATATTACACTGTAACTCAGCTATATTGAGAGGTTTTTAATGACCTAACTTACCATAGCTTAACCTAACGTCTAGTACATACTACATACTCAAAAATTTTCCATTGTATTGTGAATCAAAGAAATCCATTAACCTTAGAATATATAGCTTTTAGCTGTTAGTTTACATCTATTAATGAAAGAATGATACAAGTGTGATTCAAAAGCAAACATTAGTTAATTTCATTAGAAGCCAACATTATATCTGTATTTACACTTATTGCACTGCCATCATTGTATATAACTGAGACTTTTTCAGAAAAGGTATATGAAATCAAATGACAACAAAAGAAATGGACCTGGTTTATTGAGAGGAAAAACTGCAAGCAAATTCCATTCAAGGCCAAATGTACCTGTTGGCTTGACCTTTAAAATAAATATTTAATTAAATTACTGGAGAGTAACTGTTACTATATTTCTAATGTAGAGAATTATAAGGCACTTGACTTTTCAAGTGCTCATTAGCCTGCAGTGTGAGATATAGTTGTCATGTCTGGCAAAACAGACAGAAATAAGCTTTATTAAGAAACCATTAGGATGATTAAGTTGCTTTCCTGGCCATCCAATTCTAACTACTAAAGCCTTTACTTAAGTTATCACTTGGATTCCTCCCATGCGCAGATACATATCATTAAAAATATCTGGAAGAGGTGTTTTTTAAAAGAGAAGTGCCAAGGCACCTGTTGGGAAGTGAATCAGTAGGAAAAGAAGATGAATATTGTTTGGCTTGTCTTTTGTTTTTGTATGCTGCATAGCAGGGGTCACATTTCATTCTTTTTCCGTGTGAGTATCCCCTTATTGCAGTTCAATTTGTTAAATTATTTTTGGTTGGTTTTTTCCATTTTTTTGTTTGCTTGTTTGTTTGGGAAGTGCATCGAACTCCGCATGGCAGGCGAGAAGTCTACCACTGAACTACCCTTGCACCCCCTGTTTGGCTTATCTTTTAAAATCATGAATCAGCGTATGTTTTTATTTCCTTTTCCTTCATAAACTCCACTTAAATGACAGTAAGTTAATTTAAAAAATTTGAAACTTAGAAAGGGTGAAAGGGAAATGGAAATGATTTGATATCTGGAAGAGAAAATGGAAATAGAAAGATGGCAGTTGACTCAACAGAGTATAGGAATTTATAATCTAAAATTCCTGCAGGGAAATTGGCAATAAGTATACCTATTTAGCCGGCCATGTCCCAGGAAACTCGACTCATGCAAATGTTGTATGCAAGGTAGTCAAATGCTCAGGTCTCTTCTCCACCCAGCACATTCATAGGTCTTTGGTTTATTCTCTGGAGGCAGTGCATGGGTGCATTCCACAATCGGGGATGACAGGTATGCAGGAGAAAGCCTAGGATGAGATCATGGCAGTTCAAGTCTGCATTTTGAATTATGGGAGTTTTCCTTTCTTTATCCCACCTACTCCCAGAATATCCATAGCCAGAGACATGTTCTGTGAATAGAATATTGAAGAGTACTGGAAAAATACAAAACAGAAAACTAAATGATTCATGAGAAATAATCCCTAGTCACTGAAATGTGGGGATTCCCGAAAGGATGTGTGAGATTTAAATCCTCCTCTCCCAAGGCAGCAAGTGAATGGATAATGCCTAAAATTTATATGTCGTCAATGGAATGCCATTAAGAAATGTTTCTTGAGAAAAAAACCCAGAAGAGTAGAGAGTTATTACCTCTGGGAAGAACCAGTCATGAGTAAGGATGAGGAGTAAATGCTGGTTTTTATTTCAAATGCTTCAGTCAAGGCCACCATCATCTAAATTATTACAATAGCCTCCTAACTGACCCCTCCTCTTCACGCTTACCCTCCATCAATCTTTTCTCAGTGAAACTAGAGCCCATTTAAAACATAAGTTGTATCACCTCCAATGGCTCCAAATCTCACACACAGTAAAAGTCAAAGTACAGACAAGGCCAGCAAGACTGTGCATGCACACCTCTTTCCTCTCTGGGCTGTCTCCTCTCATTCTCCCATTACTCTCCTACTTGCCTCCAACCACACTGGCCTCCTTGTCATTTGTAACATAAGTGTTCCTCCATCAGGTCCTTTTCACTCCCTTGCCTAAACTTTGCCAAAAATGCCTTCCCTATATGTCCTTTCGGCTTATCCATTACCTCCAGGTATTTACTGAAATGACATCTTTCCTGGCCTTCCCTAAGTATTCTATTTAAAATTGCAATTATTTCTCCTTACTCCTCTGTTGAACAGTCCTGATCCTTTTTCTTCATTCCATTTCCCCCCTGAAATCTTATAACCTGAATATCTGTTTCCCCCAAATAGGAACTACATGAGACTATGAATATTTATTATTTTGTTTACTATTTGTTCTAGTTTGCTAGCTGCCAGAATGCACTATACAAGAAATGGAATGGCTTTTAAAAAGGGGAATTTAATAAGTTACAAGTTTACAGTTCTAAGGCCACGAAAATGTCCCAATTAAAGCAAATCTATAGGAATGTCCAATCTAAGACATCTAGGGAAAGATGCCTTGATTCAAGAAGGCCAGTGAAGTTCAGAGTTTCTCTAAGTGGGAAGGCACATGGCGAACACGGTCAGAGTTTCTCTTTTGGTTGGAAGGGCACATGGCAAACACGGCTTCATCTGCTAGCTTCCTCTGCAGCTCCCCAGGAGGCGTTTTCCTTCTTCATCTCTAAAACTCACTTGGCTTTTGGACTCTGCTTCGTGGTTCTGCGGTGTTCTCTTTTGTGGCTTTTTTGCGGCTCTGTCATTCTTTTCTGCTCTCTCTGAACCTCCCTTTTATAGGATTCCAGTAAAGTAATCAAGAGCCACCTAGAATAGGTGTTGTTAATCCAGTTTAACAACCACTCTTGATTGAGTCACATTTCCAGGGAGATTATCTAATTAAAGATTCAAACATTGAATAGGGATTAGAGGAAACGGCTGCCTTTACTAAATGGGATTAGGATTAAAACATGATTTTTCTACAGTACATACATCCTTTCAAACCAGCCCACTATTGAATTTTCCATTGCCCAGAAAAATGCCTGACTTACAGTAATTACTCAAATATTTATTAAAAGATTCAATGAACTTAACTTTTTAAGCAATGGTCACATAATGTACTAGTTCAATTAAAAACATCTATAAAAAGAAGATAAATAAAAATTAAAAGAGGACCAAAATCAAATCCTGCTATAGAAAACATACAAAACTGAGATATTCAAAGTAAAAATTTGAGTGATTTTTAAATTAAAATAAAAATTAATTCAATTTTTAAAATAAAACTAATACTTGAGGACGTTTATTTGGTTTGCTTATTTTGTTTTTTAAAAGTCTGAGAGGAAGCTGTGAAGCTTTCTAAAGCAACGAGGAAATTTAAACAAGAATATCTGAAGTCACACCATGATATGCACTAAAGAGTTAAGCATGACTGTATGTATACACACACTAACATAAAATTTAAAACTATTATATAGCAGTCATTTCATTTCTTATTGTTAGGAAATTATGGAAATATTTAACCAAAAATAACTGGGAAACAGATGTTCTCATATAGTTTTCTCTCTCACTCTTACAGCATATTATTCACATACCATTTAATCTACACCAACATTGTAGCTTTATTGAGTTAGAACTTTCCATTAATTCATAAGTCTCATTTCTATATCTAATTGCTCAAAGAACATGTTTAAATTATAATCTCCATCTATTTTATGTTTATCACCCTACCTCTGTGTCTAATTTACAGTTGTTAATACAATATTATACTTTCTATTTAGTAGTGATTTTTCAACTTGATGCAGGCACCTGTTGAAGGAAGAAATTTCTCTCTTTCTGGATGGCAGCTCTTTTCCATAAATTCCTTATATGACCAGGTTACTTCTGTTTGGAGTTGCAGCAATGAAATGGATAAAAAGGTCTCCCTGGCTTGTGATATTAAGCCATTTGTATGTGTAGCCCTCTGAAGTTATAGCTCCTCTAATGCTCCTCTGCCACATAGTGAAACATAGCCTCCTTGGTGCAGCCCAAGGATTTCGTAATTAATCACCAGCTATGGGTTTCATAATTGTTGTTTCAATGCTTAATTGGGAAATACTGAGGCAAATGTTTCTTTCCCCATATCCCTTTTATGAGTGAAGGGTCTTGGGTCTACTGCTTGGTGATATAATGGATTTTGAAGTAAATTCCCAGACCTAAAGCAACCACAAGAAATCTGGAAGAGATTTTCAAATACATCATTTAGAAGACAGGAACTATTAGACTCAGAAGAAAATAAATAGCAGCTGTAGAATATATGGAGGACTCCAGGTTGGATTAGAGATGTCAGAAATAACTAAGGTGTTCATTTAAGGGCGACTAAAGGAACATAAAAGGATTTGAGTTGTTTGTCTTGGCTGCAAGCACTTTAAATGGAGAAAGGCAACTTCAACACTTATTTATAAGCTCAGGTAAAGAATTAAATTGAATTTCAATGGGTTCTGTGATAGCTCTTTCTAGGAACTTAGCCTACATTTTATTGGACTTCATTCTAAGACCATCTTTTGACCAAATGAGCTTTCCCAGAATAAAATATTTCAAAAGAGTTTATTTCCGATCCCTACTATAATATATAAACATTTTTCACTTTTCGCTGGAAATAGGGTCATACTGATTAACTATATAGTAAAAATTTCATGTATTAAATACCCATTTGCTACGCAATGGAGAAGCATTGTATAATTTAATCTTCACAAAAGTTCTGCGAAAGAGGCAATATTTTATGCACTTTATAAATGAGGATCGGAGAAGTACTTGCCTATAGGTAAAAAACTAATTGGTGGCAAAGCTAATGCTTGAAATCAGGGCAGTTTGATTGGTGAGAATTATTACTCAAGAGTATTACTTAACCCAGAATATACATTGGAATCAGATGAGGAGGTTTTTCCAAAATGCACTGTTCAGGCCCTTCCAGAGACTTACTTAGGATCAGGAAAGTTGCACTTTGATAAAGTAACTGATATAGCTAAAAATCTAGATGCCAGGGGAGAGGAGTGGGTTACATTATGCCCTGATAAGCTATACATTCAAGTCCCAATGCCTAGTACCTGGGAGTATGACTTTATACGGAAATAGGGTCTAGGCAGATGTAGTCAAGTTAAAATGCAGTCAGCCTGGATTAGAGTGGACCTAAATACAGCTGCTGGTGTCCTTATAAGAGAGATAGATTTGGAGATACACAGATTCAGATAGGCAGGCCATGTAAAGCCCCAGAAAGAGGCTGGTATGTTCTATCTACAATCTCTGAAGATTGGCGGCAACCTCCATAAACTAGGGAGCAGCAAGGAAGGATTCTTCCCTATAGAAGAATCCTTCAAAGTAGTTTTGTCTTTATAAGTGATATTAGTTCTCGGTCATCAGAAAATTGAAAATAAGGAAAAACTATCACAGGAGACCTAAATCCCAGAAAGGATTAGGGAGCTTGGCCCACCAACGCCCTGATTTCAGATTTCTAACCTCCAGAACTATGAGGGAACAATAAGAAACTAATTCAGGAAGAACCCAAATCCCATTCCCCTCCAAGTCCCTGTTCACTAATGATGCTAAAGACAACTCTCCAGGCCAGGTGTACTTGCAAAGGGCCCAGGGTAGGGCTTTTGGCTGGGGTTCTACATCTTACCATCATTCAGTGCCTCATGTGTATAAATTAAGAAACTTATTTCCCTTTGGTGGGCAGGACCAAAGTTTTGATGCAGTGTTACTTATTCTGTTCTGAGAAACAACTGATGAGCCTGAGTAAAAGGAGAATCCAAAAAGAGATTAGAAAAGTCATTTTCTGAGTAGTGACTGTGATTTTCTTTGATAAATTTCTGGGAAATCAGAAAATATTAGACCGGGTACTTTATTCTTAGCACTGTGGCTGCTGATTAAAGTGACCCAAAGTGGTCCAGGATGGCTGCCGGAGCTCTGAGCAAGGGAGAGAGGCCACAAGCCAGAAGGTCTAGAATCATACTAGAGAAGCCACAGAGCTAAACCTGCAGAGATGCACTGCTAATGGTAAAAGGATAGATGAAAAATTATGTGATTGGCCATCCCAGGCAGTTTCTTGCAGAAGGTTCCAAAAAGGAAGCAATCCCATCCAGAGGTTGTTTATGCATTTATTCATGCATTATAAAAGCATTTACTAAGTGTCTTCTCTGTAGCAGCACTAGGTCCAAGGATGCAAAGTTGATTAATGGATCTGGTTTTTAGGGAAGTGTAATCTAGGAAAATAAAAGCCTTCAAAACACATATCTAGCTAGCTTTTGAATGGCTGATAATGCCCATTATATTTTTGCTTTGTGTTACTTTAGAGAGAAAACTTTCTAACCATTTCTGGAGCTGGGAAACTTATCAAGAAGTAACAAAATAATGTCTGTTTTCATCCAGGATGGAAGGCAAATCTTTTTGCCTCTCAATTAAGTTTTGGGATTCTAAGAGATAAGAATTCCTTATGATGGTTGTTCACACTCTTTTGTATGGATTATTAAGACAGTTAAGGCAGGGGAGGTGAAGAAAGATAATTTTCCTTTTTTTTTTGCTCCTTTGCTCTGCTGAGATTTGGACAAGAGGGACAATAAAAGATACTTGGTTTCTAGAGTTTAAATGCTTGGGGTCCATCCCTATAACAAACTCAGACAGTCTGAGAGGGAGCCCAGGAAGAGCTCGGTTCAGGTTCCCAAAAGAGGAAACACTGTGAGGGTTATAGGTCAAAGTCTGGGATGGCTCACTAAGCAAATGATGGCATCCTGGCACGTGAGCGGAAATATTGTCCTGGCCGTGGCTCAAGTCTCTGAACACCTGGTGAAAGTGTTTCCATGCAAAAGAATTCACAAACCTTAGGTGATAAAGAGGAGTTTTGGAAACTATACCTAGGGCCTAATTGGTAGCAAAAGACCCAATGAAAGGACAGAAAGGAGTGGACACCTCTGGAATATAAATACACCCAATATTTACTTTCTCTTTAAGAATCACTTTCCTCTATTCTAGAGTTCTTAAAAGTTAGTTTATGGAACGTGGGGTGTTAGTGGTCAAATTTCTGGGATTTAGGTCTCCTGTGATAGTTTTTCCTTATTTTCAATTTTCTGATGACCGAGAACTAATATCACTTATAAAGACAAAACTACTTTGAAGTTATAATTTACAATAAAAAACATTTCTAATTAAAGACATTAGTGATGTCTTTTTGGAGTTCATGCTTTGAGTTCTGTTTTCTATTAAAAGAATCCTATGCTATATGCTATTCAAATTGAAAAACACCACTGTAATATATTTGGTGAAGAGGTTATGTTAGCCATAAACCTGTTTGTGATATGTCCATGTGATTGCTGCTTCTTCCACTTTATATTCTGAATGCTCAACACTTGAGTTTTATAATAACTTAATTTCCTTCATATTTACCAACAAATCCATTTGTATTCATGTTTTTCTTGAACAGGACTCTTTGACTCTGATCATATTTGCTTATTTGATGGACATTGATCTTATATAGAACATTTCAAAGTATGACTCAACAGAAGGTGATTTAATACCTAACCAACAGCATCTAATGTATAGCAGACACCAGCTAAGGACACAAAAGACAGATGCTGCAAGGCATAGCAAAAAGTGGAAGCACATTAAAATCATTTTAATCCATTAAAGCTATACTAAATATGTTGTTGAAATTGGAAAATCATTGAATGGTAGTAAGTTGTTCTGAGTTTATTTTAGACATTATTCCAGAAGATCTGAAGGGATATATGCAAGTGGTGAGTTAGAAGGGTGTTGAGCTGGACTACTTTTAGATATTGCAAGAACCTGAAATAGGGCAGAAGTAGCAGAGATGAATAGGTAGGCAGAAATGCAGTTTTCAGTTGTGACTATGTTGGAAATACCCATTCAAAAATACAGTCAATGAAAATCTTT
Source organism: Myrmecophaga tridactyla (assembly GCA_004026745.1). Classification (NCBI taxonomy): domain Eukaryota; kingdom Metazoa; phylum Chordata; class Mammalia; order Pilosa; family Myrmecophagidae; genus Myrmecophaga; species Myrmecophaga tridactyla. The sequence goes on along the minus strand of PVIY010031811.1, from coordinate 1,488 downwards.
TGCACTCCCGCTATGTACAAAGTACCATTTCGTGCAGTAAACTAGTTAGACTTGATGAAACATTGAAAAGATTGTAGGATATTGTTGGAATTCTTTGAGATCACTGTAAATGAGCCTATAATTATTATTTATGAGATAGTATCATTAATGTGGTTGAAGTCCTGTTATGCCACCAGCAGATTGGTATTGCTTTCCGTGTAAGATTTTACTTAATTTATTTCATTCTCATAACCACTCAGCAAGCAGAATCCTAAATATTTAAACATAGAAAGCAACTTGGTGTCAACCTACTATTTTATAATTCACTAGATAATTTAAGCAGATTTCTAGTTTGTCTACAGTCTAAAGAATATATATCTCCACAGAATGAACCAGATCCCTCGCTTTGGGCATCTGGCATAATTTACACAGTCATGAGGCACAATATTTAAAAATTAAATTATTGAGTACTAACTGTGTATGCTGCTGTTAATAATAAAGCTATTTTAAAGAATACCTCCCAGGAAAGCGCATGCTTCTTTTAAAAGCAGTACTCTTGCTTCAGTCATGGCTATACAAGTGCCAAGTACTCCATCAAGATTAAAACAACAATAAGGGGTATAGGCAGGGAGTTGGGCTCTCAAGGAAACTAATATGAACACAGAATTTTAAAAAAAATTTAAATACATGTTTTGAGTAGAACAAGAATCTGAGGGCTCTCACATCACAATGATTTAACTCGGATTCAAAATTGTCCAGGACTCTTTCTTGCCTCCTCTCCACTCGGTAGGGTAAATATTTTCCCCTCAAACCACATTTTTCTATAAACTGAAAACAAGATTCTCTGGGAGATTACACCATGGTATGTTTTCAGCATCATGACCAGAGCTGGAAAAGGTTCTCCTCCTCTAGCAAAGTTTAAATATGTTTTAAATAAGTAAACAAATACACAAACAAGAAAGCAGTGAAGAACTTAGGTATTGCTTGCCAGGGTTATATGGTATACTGAATGGCTGGGTCAGGGTAAATCAAATTTCTACTTCTTCAGTGTTTGGGGTGGTAAGATACAATGACCAGCAGCACAATCAGACCAGAACTTAGAATGAGAGGTGAAAAAGATCTGTAGGATGGTGTGAACAATGGATAGATTGGTACAAATTGGACAGTCAACCCAGTTGGAATCTACCTCATCTCCAACCAAGCTATTTCAAACTATCAGTTCCCACCATAAGAGTGCATAAATCATATTAGCCTTGTATAAGAGCTTAACAATCATTAATGCAATGAAAGTAAATTGAGGCTGAAAACTTTTGAATATAAGTAATATGTACATTTTGAGCTTGAAAACTTTAGTCTTAAGGGAAATTATCAAATAAAAAAAGCATATTGAAAGCAGATGTAGATTATCCAAAAAAAAAAAACTAGTTAGAACTGGGTAGCTTCTAGAAAAAAAAAAAAAAAGGATGGAAGATTGCCATAACTCTCAACAGAAGAAATGGGATAAAAGAT
>PVIY010031810.1:0-29583 GCA_004026745.1 Myrmecophaga tridactyla | reverse complement strand
ATATGCTACTACAATAAAAATTAAAAGATAAAACAAAGGACTGTACAGCACAGTGAACCCTATTATATATGATGTACTATACTTAATAGTACAGTTATCAAATGTTCTTTCATGAATAACAAATGTACCACACTAATGCAAGGTGTGAATTATAGGGTGGCATATGGGGAAAATACATCTAATATAAACTACAGACTATAGTTACTAGTACAATTATAATACTCTTTCATCAACTGTAACAAAGGTACCACACTAATACAAAGTGTTAATAATTGGGAGGGGTATATGGGGGCACTGTATTTTTTATGTGATTTTTCTATAAAACTAAAACTTCTCTAATTAAAACAACCATTTAAATAATAAAAATTATCAATAGAAACTATTCCTGAAGAAGCCCAGACATTGAATTTACTAGATAAAGATGTTAAAACAACTGTCAAGTATCTTCAAAGAGGTGAAGGAAACATGATCAAAGAAGCTAAAAGAAACAGGAAAATGATAACTGAATAAAATGAGACATCAAAAAAGAGATAAAAATTATGAAAAGGAAACAAATTCTAGATCTGAAAATTAGAATAACTGAAATGAAAAATTCACCAAAATAATTCAATAACAGGTCTGAGTAGACAGAAGAAAGAATGCTCCTGTGCCATGCATGTAATAACATGGCAGCCCTGCTGTCTGCCATCTGCCTGCTGCCCACAAGGCCACCCAGCAGCTATTTTTCTTCATGGATTGGAAATGCAGGGCATGGAATGGCAGAAGCCTTTGCAGGTATCAGAAGTTCACATACCAAATATATCTGCCTACTTGTGCTGGTTGTGACTGTTACATTAAATATGGACTGGATATGCCTTCCTGGTTTGATATTATTGGTCTTTCACCCAATTCACAGGAGGATAAACCTGGAATCAAGCAGACAGAAAAAAAAATCAAAACTTTGATAGATCAAGGGGTGAAGAATGGAATTCCTGCTAACAGGATTATTTTGGGAGGATTTTCTCAGAGTAGAGCTTTATTTTATATACAGTTCTTATCACACAGCAGAAACTGAGGTGTAGCATTCAGTTGTTGACTTTCACTTTGGGATTCACTTCCACAGGGTCCTACCAGTGACACTAATAAAGATATTTTTATCCTCTAGTGTTTGCAGATTGTGACCCTTTCATTCCCCTATTGTTTGTTTCTTTTATTGCTGAAAGGCTAAAACATTGATAAACCTAGACAATATGACTTTCAAATCTATGAGGGGTAGATGCACAGTTCATGTCACCAGGAAATGATGGATATCAGGCAGTTCATTGATAAAGTTCTACTATCAGTTGATTGATATCACTTAAAAGCCTTGTGTAGAATTACACCAGCTTTAATGTAGTAGAGTAGAAACCTTTAAATGTGCCTAATCTTGAAGCTTCTTGTTTGCAATGCTGTAATGTTTTGCAAATACATACCAATGACACAGACTAAATAATGTCTCCTCATGGGAGATTTATGTTCTTTTAAATTCCTATATATATAGGTAAAATATAATCCTAGAGTAAATCAGTATTAAAATATGTGAAGCAGCTTGCTTTTTGTCCCAGATGTAATTCAGAAAAATAATAAAATATTGCAACCAGAATGTTTAGTTGGAATCATTTGGAAATTATTCACATGACTAATGAAAATTTGTTCAGGTATAAATGAACAGTTAAGATATACAAAAGATTTATTGGGAGGGGTCAAGATGGCAGCTTAGTGAGGTGTGGGATTTAGTTCATCCTCCAGAGCAGCCAGTAAATAGCTTGAAACAGTACAGAACAACTGCTGGGACCACATCAGTGATCAGACACACAGCATATTCCAGTCTGGACCAGCTGTGAGCCCCCCCAGAACTGTGAGTCCCCCAAGCCATGGTGGATGGTGCCCCTCCACCACAGGCTGCTTCCCAGAGGGGAAAGGAAAGGGACTTTACCAGCAGCAGTAGCTGAGAGCAACCAAACTCCAATTGCAGGATTAATTAACAAATTCTGACTACTAAAAATAGGCCCCAGCTCAGCTGAACCTTGAGTAAAAGCAGAGATAGCTGATTTTTGCCCCAGCACAGATGGAAAAAGAAAAAAAAATGACAGGTTTATTTTGGATTTGAAAAGGTCTAGGCCCTGAAGGAAAGGAAGGGGCACAAACGACCTGGAGATACACAGAGCAACGTGCCAACTTAAGCTCTTAAGCTCTTGATTGGCAAACCCAAGGAATGGAGATCCTGCTCTGAAAGGGATTTTTCTCTTTTGTTCTGGTGGTTGCGTTTCTCTGGCTTGATTGCTTTTTGGATACAGCTGCAAGGCTTCTCAGGCTCCACTGCCTCAGGCATAGGCAGAATTAAGCTTGTTTGAGTGTTTGTCTGGAGACTGTGCCTTCCCCAGGAGAGGGGTGGGGCCCAGCTCAGATGGAATTCCTCCCTCAAAGAGTTCAGACCCCAGGGTCTGGAAAAGTGAAGTGATTAAACCGGCCTACAACCTCTCTGTCTCTACCACACCCCCAGCAGGGAGAATCTGCTGAAGTTAAAAGTCTACCGCATCACCTTATGCTAGTGGGTACTGCAGGCAGAAAAGCGCCATGTACTGGGCAGGATAGGAAAAACACAGAGTATAGAGGCTTCATAGAAAAGTCTTTCAATCTGCTGGTTCTCACCCTCAATGAAAACTGGTGCAGGTGACTCTTTCCTACTGACAGGAGGGCAGTTTGATCTGGGAAAATCTGGTTGGGGTCTATAATACCTAAGCAGCCCCTCCTATGAGGGGAATAAAAGGCACCATACAGGCAGGGCAAGAAACAAGAAAACAAGAACTGAAAAATTCTGATCTGTTAAACAAAACCTAAGCTAGAGGTCCAGAATAAGCTGATCTGAATGTCAAAGAACAAATATCAACAAAGTCATCCAGCAAGAAAATCCTAGGTAAAAAAAAGTGAAAACAATCTACAGAATAAACTAATTAAGGTAATTAAATGCCTAGATGTCAGCAGAAAATAATGAATCATACTAGGAAAACTGAATATGTGGTCCAGTCAAAGGCCAACAATTCAAATGATATACAGGAGTTGAAACAATTAGTTCAGAATGTTTGAACAGACATGGAAAACCTCATCAAAAATCAAATCAATGAATTGAGTGGGGATATAAAGGCAAGGAATGAACAAAAAGAAGAAATTGAAAAAACAAATCACAGAACTTATGGAAATGAAAGGCACAGTAGAAGAGATGAAAAAAACATTGGATACCTACAATGTCAGATTTCAAGAGGCAAAAGATAGGATTAGTGAACTGGAGGATGGAACATCTGAAATCCAACAAACGAAAGAAAATATAGGGAAAAGAATGGAAAAATATGAGCAGGGATGCAGGGAATTGAAAGACAACATGAAGCACATGAATATACATGCTTTGGGTGTCCCAGAAGAAGAGAAGGGAAAAGGAGGAGAAAAACTAATGGAGGAAATTATCACTGAAAATTTCCCAACTCTTATGAAAGACTTAAAATTACAGATCCAAGAAGTGCAGCATACCCCAAACAGAATAGATCCAAATAGACATACTCCAAGACACTTACTAATCAGAATGTCTGTGTTGGTTTGAAAGAATGTATGTCCCCTAGAAAAGCCATGTTTTAATCTAAATCCCATTTCATAAAGGCAGAATAATCCCTGTTCAATACTGTATATTTGAAACTGTAATCATCATCTCCCTGGATGATGTAATTTAGTCAAGAGTGGTTGTTAAGCCAGATTAGGTGATGACATGTCTTCACCCATTTGGGTGGGTCTTGATAAGTTTCTGAAGTCCTATAAAAGAGGAAACATTTTGGAGAATGAGAGATTCAGAGAGAGCAGAGCAGAATGGCATAGCCAGGAGAAGGAGAGTCCATGAGCCAGGGACCTTTGGAGATGAAGAAGGAAAATGCCTCCTGGGGAGCTTCATGAAACCAGAAGCCAGGAGAAGAAGCTAGCAGATGATACCATGTTCTCTATCTGCCCTTCCAGATGAGAGAGGAACCATGACAGTGTTCACCATGTGCCTTTCCATATGAGAGAGAAACTCTGAACTTCATCAGCCTTCTTGAATCAAGGTATATTTCCCTGGATGCCTTAGATTGGGCATTTCTATAGATTTATTTTAATTGGGACATCTTCTCAACCTTAGAACTGTAAACTAGCCACTTATTAAATTCCCCTTTTAAAAAAGTCATTCCATTTCTGGTATATTGCATTCCAGCAACTAGCAAACAAGAACAATGTCAAATGTCAAAGAGAAAGAGAGAATTTTGAAAGCAGCAAGAGAAAAGCAATCCATCACATACAAGGGAAGCCCAATAAGACTATGAAGATTTCTCAGCAGAAACCATGGAGGTGAGAAGACAGTGGGATGATATATTCAAATTACTAAAAGAGAAAAATGGCCAACCAAGAATTCTATGTCCAGCAGAATTGTCCTTCAAAAATGAGGGGGAAATTTATACATTTTCAGTCAAAAAATCACTGAGAGAATTTGTAATCAAGAGACTGGTCCTGCAAAAGATACTAAAGGGAGCAATAGAGACAGATACAAAAAGACAGGAGAGAGAAGTGTGGAGAAGAGTGTAGAAATGAAGACTATCAGTAAGGTAAAAGAGGGAAAATTAGATATGACATATAAAATCTGTGGCAGTTAGATTCAGTTGTCAACTTTGCCAGGTGAAGGCACCTAGTACTGTTGCTGTGGTCATGAGCCAATGGTACCTGAACCTAATCTGTGGCTGATTACATCTGCAGTCAGCTAGGAGGCGTGCCTGCTGCAATGAATGACGTTTGACTTAATTGGCAGGTGCTTAAATGAGAGAGCGCAACATAGCACAGCCCAAGCAGTTCAGCATATCTCATCTCAGCACTCGCAGCTTAGCCCAGGCCTTTGGACATGCAGAAAGGAATCACCCTGGGGAAAGTTGTTGGAACCAAAAGGCCTGGAGAGAAGTCCAGCAGAGATTACCCTGAGCCTTCCCACATAAGAAAGAACCTCAGATGAAAGTTAACTGTCTTTTCTCTGAAGAACTAATGAAATAAATCCCCTTTTATTAAAACCCAATCCATCTCTGGTGTGTTGCATTCTGGCAGCTAGCAAACTAGAAAAAAAATCCAAAAGACAAAATGGTAGAAGAAAGTACTGTCTGTACAGTAATAGCATTAAATGTTAATGGATTAGACTCCCCAATCATAAGACATGGACTGGCAGAATGGATTAAAAAACAGGACCCATCTATATGCTGTCTACAGGAAACACATCTTAGACCCAAGGATGAACATAGGTTGAAAGTGAAGGGTTGGGAAAAGATATTTCATGCAAATAACAATCAGAAAAGAGCAGGAGTAGCTAAACTAATATCCAGCAAATTAGACTTCAAATGTAAAATAGTTAAAAGAGACAAAGAAAGATACTATGTACTAATAAAAGGAACAACTCAACAAGAAGACATAACAATCATAAATATTTAGCACCAAGCCAGAATGCCCCAAAATATATGAGGCAAACACTGAAAACAGAAATAGACACATCTACCATAATAATTGGAGACTTCAATTCACTGCTCTCATCAATGGACAGAACATCTAGACAGAGGATCAATAAAGAAACAGAGAATTTGAATAATACAATAAATGAGCTAGACTTAACAGACATATATAGAACATTACACCCCACAACAGCAGGATACATCTTTTTCTCAAGTGCTCATGGATCATTCTCAAGGATAGACCATATGCTGGGTCACAAAGCAAGTCTCAATAAATTTAAAAAAGATTGAAATCATACAAAACACTTTCTCAGATCATAAAGGAATGGAGTTGGAAATCAATAATAGGCAGAGTGCCAGAAAATTCACAAATATATGGAGGCTCAACAACATACTCTTAAACAACCAGTGGGTCAAGGAAGAAATTACAAGAGAAATCAAGAAATATCTCAAGGTAAATGAAAATGAAATCATGACATATCAAAATTTATGGGATGCAGCAAAGGTAATGCTAAGAGGAAAATTTATTGCCCTGAATGCCTATATCAAAAAAGAAGACAGAGCAAAAATCAAGGAATTAACTGTCCATTTGGAAAACTAGAGAAAGAACAGCAAAGTAACCCAAAGCAAGCAAAGGAAAGAAATAATGAAGATTAGAGCAGAAATAAATGAAATTGAGAACATGAAAACAATCGAGGAAATCAACAAAACCAGAAGTTGGTTCTATGAGAAAATCAATAAGATTGATGGACCCTTATAGGTTGACAAAAAGAAAAAGAAAGAGAATGCAAATAAATAAGATCAAAAATGGAAGAAGAGACATAACCACTAACCACACAGAAATAAAGGAATTAATAAGAGGATACTATTAATAACTTTATGCTAATAAACTCTACAATGTGGATGAAATGGAGAACTTCCTAGAAAGGCATGAACAACCAACATTGACTCGAGAAGAAACAGACAACCTCAACAAACCAATCACAAGTAAAAAAAATTGAATCAGTCATTAAGAAGCTCCCCAAAAAGAAAAGTCCAGGACCAGATGGCTTCACATATGAATTCTACCAAACATTCAAGAAAGAATTAGTACCAATCCTGCTCAAATTCTTCACAAAAAAAAAAAAAATTGAAGAGGAGGTCAAGCTACCTAACTCATTCTACGAAGCCAACAGCTCCCTCATACCAAAGCCAGACAAAGATATAACAAAAAAGAAAACTACAGACCAATCCCTCTTATGAATATAGATGCAAAAACCCTCAACAAAATTCTTGCAAATCAAATCCAACAGCATATTAAAAGAATTATACACCATGACCAAGTACAATTCATCACAGGTATGCAAGGATGGTTCAATATAAGAAAATCAATTAATGTAATACACCATATCAACAAATCAAAGCAGAAAAAACAAATTGATCATCTTGATTGATGTAGAAAAGGCATTTGGCAAAATTCAACATCCTTTCCTGTTGAAAACACTTCAAAGGATAGGAATAGATGGGAACTTCCTCAACATGATAAAGGGAATATATGAAAAACCCACAGCTAACATCATCCTCAATGGGGAAAAACTGAAAACTTTCCCCCTAAGATCAGGAACAAGACAAGGATGTCCACTATCACCACTGTTATTCAACATTGTGTTGGAAGATCTAGCCAGAGCAATTAGACAAGAAAAAGAAATACAAGTTATCAAAATTGCAAAGTGGCAGGTTACAGGATCAACACTCAAAAATCTGTAGTTTCTATATTCTAGTAATGAACAATTTGAGGGCAAAATCATGAAAAAAAATTCCATTTACAATTGCAACCAAAAGAATAAAATATTTAGGAATAAATTCAACTAAAGAGACAAAAGACCTATACAAAGAAAACTACAGGAAATTGTTAAAAAAAAAAAATCACAGAAGACCTAAATAGACAGAAGGGCATACCGACTGAGATAGTATAATCTAGAAATGCCTAGAGTGTATAATGATAGAGACTAAATGTGAAAATTTTAAAATGTTTTGCATGAGGAAGAACAAAGGAATGTCAATAATGCAGGTGTTGAAAATAAAAGGTAATTAATATTTTAAAACTTTAACTTTTGCATGAGACCAAAGCAAAATTGTTTATTTGGTACAAAATTTTTATTTCAATTAGTGCATTTTCTAATATAATTTACGTGGGCACCTTAATTGAACACAATAAGTACATGGAACCTTGAGTTGGGCATGAGATTTTGTTGGTTTGTCCAGAGTGATGCCTCAATAAATCCCAGAAGGATTTGAATAGTGAATAAAAAAGTATTTGCAAAGTCCCCTTGGGGGAATGGTGAGAAAGGGGGAAAATTCAACTTCCCCAAGTGGAGAATTCTTGATATTCTCACAAGCAGTGGGACAATCAAAGCAATAAACTGACCCCCAAACCTTGAGGTTTGTTCATAAGAAACAACCCCACAAATGATAGGCTAAGCCTACTTAAAATGAGGTCTAAGAGTCACCCCGAAGAGAATCTCTTTTGTTGCTCAGATGTAGCCTCTTTCTCTCAGCTAACATGGCAAGCAAACTCACAACCTTCCCCCCTCTACGTGGGACATGACTCCCAGGGGTGTGGACCTTCCTGGCAACATGCAACAGAAATCCTAGAATGAGCTGGAACTCAGCACTGAGGGATTGAGAAAGACTTCTTGACTGAAAGGGGGAAGAGAGAATTGAGACAAAATAAAGTGTCAATGGCTGAGAGATTCCAAACAGAGTCGAGAGGTTAACCTGGAGGTTATTCTTATGCATTAATAGATATAACCTTTTTAGTTAAAGTGTAACAGAGAGGCTGGAAGGGACTGCTGGAGGGGACTGCCTGAAAATGTAGAGCTGTGTTCCAGCAGCCATGTTTCTTGAACATGATTGTATAATGATATAGCTTCACGATGTGACTGTGTGATTGTGAAAACCTTGTGTCTGATGCTTCTTTTATCTACCTGATGGACAGATGAGTAAAACATATGGTTCAAAAATAAATAAATAATAGGGGGAACAAATGTTAAAATAATTTAGCAGATTGAAATGCTAGTGATCAATGAAAGGGTGTGGTAAGGGGTATAGTATGTATGAATTTTTTTCCTGTTTTCTTTTTATTTTTCTGAATTGATGCAAATATTCTAAGAAATGATCATGATGATGAATATACAACTATGTGATGAAAAAAAGAATGTCCATATTGTATGTTGATTTGTTTTATTAATAAAAATTTTAAAAAAAGATATACATGATTTAAGCATGCTGTGACTTAGACTATGGATTTACTCCAAATTGCCTAGTCACCACACAGTGGCCATATATTTATATATGTGTTCATATATATACAATAATTGTAATGCAAAATAAGAATGAGATGGTATTATATTATTCCTAATAATAGGGATAATACTTTTAAGTATTAATGAAAGAGTAATATTATTGCTCTCCCCAATCAATGGCCCTTTTATTTTATAGACCAGACATTTTTTCCTTATTATTTCCATTTAATTTTCTTTTTCTTCCCTAGAAAAGACATGTGTTCTTCCTTTATTATCCTAATAGGAGATCACATATTGCTTCCTTGCTATAGACATATGATTTTAATAAATGTTGTAAGTTGACATTCTGAATTACAGACATATGGTATTTATTATTTTTTTATTGTTATTATTTTACATGGGCAGGTACTGGAAATCGAACCCGGGTCTCCAGCATGGCAGGTGGGAACTCTGCCCAGGTCTCCAGCATGGCAGGTGGGAACTCTGCCTGCTGAGCCACCATGGCCTGCCCATGATGTATTTTTACTTATAATGAAATCAGACATCACTTAAAACGTCTGTACTACACTTCTTCTTAGTTCAAATTTGGACTCATTCGGTTATCAGAATCTTTAGTTCCGATAACAGGAATAATTATATTATGTTAACATTTGTAACATATAGAAGAATAATTAGATCATACTACAGTATGTTTTGAAATATTTAAAACTTGATCTTAAAATTTTTAATTTCTAAGATGGTTTAGTTGAAGCTGATTCTCCTCATAGAATAGTTTATTTATTTTGTACATGTTTGAAACCAACTACTGTGGAACACTAGAATCCATTAGAAAATTTTGCCTCATTTTTATGTTCCAACAAATTTCTTTAAATTTTTCACTTTAGATAAATGACTTTTTTAAATTAGTTTTTCGTGCAAATATAAAAATAGCAATCTTTTGATTTTATATAGTCAAAATTTCCATGTTATTGGAAAAAATTATTTGAAAACAAATCTCTGGATAATAAAGCTTATTCAGAACTCAATACATATGGTATAATTATCATATGGTTCAATATTTAATTAAAATGTATGTTTGATAAATGGGTGCTAGTTGATAATAGAAATAGTTTAGCAATCCTACAATATGGAATGTTAATAATTAAGCCATGTGTTTATACCCAGATTTAAAATTTTTAAACAATCATTTATAAACACATTTCTTATAAACAATTATATTCAGTTATACAAATTGGAAACATTTTTCATAATTTCTACCAATGTGAAGTAAAATTTAATTGCGTATTTAAAAAAAAGATTAACAGCAAATTCTCATCAGAAACCATAGAGGCCAGGAGACAGATGACATAATCAAAGTGCTGAAAGAAAAAAAAAATTCTGTCAACCAAGAATTTTATATCCAGCAAAACTGTCTTTCAAAAATGAGGGAGAAATTAAAACATGCTCAAATAATCAAAAGTTGAAGGAGTTTGTAACCACTAAATCTGTCCTATAAAAAATGCTAGAGGTTGTCCTTAGCTTGAAATGACAAGATACTAGATAGTCACTAAACGTCACATGAAGAAATAAAAATCTCTGCTAAATGACTTATTTAATCACACAGCTTTACCAGCATCCTGAATAAGGGATATTCTCCTGAATATGTTTACATTTTTCATAAGAAGTGATGGGAATAGGGTCTTCAGAAGACACATTTACCTGTATTCATTTTCTCACCTCTTGTATGGCAAATCAATTTCTCTGTGTTCTTCTCATACTTTACTTTTATGAGGACTTTACTGGGAAGAAAACTTTCTTGATCTTATTTTAAGGTGAGGATTTTCGGTTTTTCCATATAGAGTAAATTTTTCAGCAAGGTCAATATCATATTGTTATGCTCCCTTAAGGAACCATTGATAGAGCACAGAAAGAGCACATGCTGTGTCAGGAATTTCCTCATTGAGACCCTAGGATGGGAGTGCTATTCTATGTCTTTTATGAATAGCTGAGACTCACAGAGATTGTGTTGTTCAAGGTAACACAGTTTTAATACATGACATAGCTGAGATTTCACTGTCCTACTCCAAGTCTATCCTATTTCCCCTCTGCTACTAGGAAAAGCAAAGCTTCTCTCGTAGAGCATCTTCAGAGGTTCTATAATGTAAAGCTACATCATTCAGAGTCTTTACTGTGGTTCAACACTTGGACCAGCTTCAGAAGTCCATCCACCCCACCTGGGAAACTAAAGCCCAGTCAATGCTTACCCCAGAGTGGGGCCAAATTCCTGAGCATTGATATTCTGGGTCCTTAGCTGGTCACATGGCAAAGCACATGGTGGCATATCATGATCTCTTCCTTCTTTTCCAGATTCTGTTTCATCTTCTTGCTTCCTGTGGCTTTTTCTCTCTGTCTCAATTTCATTCTCTTATAAAGGACTCTCAGTGATAGGATTGAGACCCATCCTGATTGAGGTGGGTCACATCCTAACTAAAGTAACCTCATAAAAAGGTCCTACTTACATTAGGTTTATACCCCAAGGAATAGATTAGATTTAAGAATATGTTTTCCTGAGGTAAATACAGCTTCAAACCACCACATGGGGATAGTAGAACCCTCTGATTATTAAACATCATTACAATAATGACCAAAAGAAGTAATGGAAACATCCCAGATGCCATTAAACAGAACAATAAACAAACTGTGGTATAGCCATACAATGAAATAAACAAACTGTGGTATAGCCATAGAATGATACATTACTCAGAAACAAAAAGGAAGAAATTACTTACACATGCAACAATACAGCTGAATCTCAAAACTCTCAAAAGACTCATTATGCCAAGAGTCTTGGGGAAAAAAAGACACAAAAAAACTGTGTGATTCCATTTATATGAAGTTCTATAGCAAGTAAAACTAACCAGTGCTGATAGAAATCAGGATATTGGTTCCATGAGTATGGAAGAAGTGATAGGATTGACTGGCAAGGAGAATGAGAAAACTTTCTGGCGTGATGGTGTTTTAGTTTGCTAAAGCTACCAGAATGCAATATACTAGAAATGGGTTGGCTTTTATAAAGGGGATTTATTAAGTTACAAGTGTACAGTTCTAAGCCCAAAAAAATGTCCAACCTAAGGCATCCAGAGAAAGATACCTTGACTCTGAAGAAAAGGCTGATGGTAAGACACAGCAATGTTTCCTGGCTTTCTTTCCCTTTCTGGCTTCAAATGGCTTCCCTGGGAGCATTTTTTTCAGCAGCTCCAAACATCTCAGTCTGTGTTGGCTCTGAGTTTTTTCCAAAATGATTCTTTTAAAGGACTCAAGACCCACCTTGAATAGGGGAGATGCATCTCCATGGAAACAACTTAATCAAAGGTCCAACCCACAAATGGATGGCTCACATCTCCATGGAAACAACCGAATCGAAAGGTTCCACCCTAAACAATAGGCCTGCCCTCACAAGACTGGATTAGGAAAAAGAACGTGGCTTTTCTAGGGTACATAACAGTTTCAAACAAGCACAGTTGGAAAAGTTGTCTGTCTTGATAGGAGTGTGGGTTACAAGAGTGTTTATGCATTTGTCAGGACTGATCTAACACACCCTCAAGATCTCTTAACCATATGTAACTTGTACCTCAATAAAAGGATAAAAAATTTTTAAATGTTTATTACAGCATTGTTTGTAACCTAAATATTAACCAACAAGAGAAGGATTAAATAAATAATGATATATTCATTCAATGAGGCATTATCCAATGGCTAAAATGAGTGACCTAGAATTATATGTATTATTTAGGACCAATCTCAAAACCAGAATTGAGTGAAAAGGTAAATAATTAAATGGTATGTACAATATAATAGCATTTATAGACAGCTAGAAAATATGCAGAACAGTGCTGTGTATGGTTTATGGATATGCAGAGTTTTAAAGTATAAAACCTTGCATACGAATGATAAATCTTAATTTTTCCTTCTCTCAGGAAAAGGAAGGAGAGTAATGGATCAGGAAATTCACCTGTAAAGTTTTCCTTCATTTAAAAAAAATCCAAAGTAAGTAGAATAAAAGGATTTATTATAAAACATTCTCTGAAATTTCTGGGTGTTTGGAATAGTTTTTTAACTATAGAGATGTGATAAATTCAAGCGACCAAAATGTCTTCTTTTCCTCTGTTCATCACCACCCCTACCTGCCATTAGCGGGACAATGTTCCTGAATTTCATTGCTGAAATAGGGGAAATTTTAAAATAATCTAATGATTTTGACCAAAGGAAATTAACATAAGAACTAAAATCAGGGCATAAATTTATAGGAAAAATACATAACCAAGAATCCCCCAAACAATGAAAATGAAAGAATGCCTGAAGGCATGATCTTTCACTGTTCAGTAAGAGATGAAAACTGAGAGAGTGCCAAGCACAACATTTTGTTTCCTTCTCTTACTTCAACTAGTTAATAGGAGACAAAATTTCACTCAGGAAGTGAAGAACAAAACTATGCAGATATGTCATCTGAAAGTTACCTGAGTCTTAATAGTAAATGAAAGGCTAGCCTTTCATCCTGAATTGAGAAGTTAAAAATTCATACCTAGGTGAGAGGTTAAATTAACATAATTTTGATCCTCATGTCTGACTGTAGAAGTTCTCTGCAGAAGTGGCAATGATAGGTCAAATAGTCTACTGGAAGGACCATTTATGAATTAAATTGCCACCAGGGAAAAGGGAAAGTCAGATATACTGCAAAGAGAAATACATCCAAGGAAAACTTTGTCAAACTCTTTGATTAGCTTCCCTATTTCTTCTATTCCTGTGTTATTATTCTTTTCTCGTAGACTGTTTTTCAGATACACCGACTTTGTGCCTCCTTGCCCTGATATGAAAAGTGAAAGACACAAATATCCTCAAAATGTGCTGTCATACTCTCCACAGAATGCCCACTCTATACAGAGTGAGGCCTAATAGAGAAGAACACAATTTTCTGCATTCCTGAGGTTTTGCAAAATTTCATTCATATTATAATTATTTTTACATTTCATCGAGTACTAAAAAGTCACTATCATCTTATCAGCTTTCAATACTCAGCCTAAAGAAAAAAAATCCTACAATGCTTAACTATTTATGCCTTTTAAAATTTGGCCTTCACTCATCTGGGGTCTTGCATTGCAGGGCAATGACTCCCTGGTAGTGTCCAATGCAATTCCAAACATCCAGATAAAAATGTAAGGTTGTATGAAAAATCTAGAAACATCTATAAAGATTAAAATTATATTTTTAAATCATGGAACATGTTATATACATTAAGGAAGCCTCTAAATGAATAACTAGATTAATTTAAAAAATGTTTTTCCTATGTTTGGTGTTCTTTGACATTGACTTAAATAATAAATCAATTTTTTACAATAGCAAAATGAATCACATGGGAGAGAAAAAGCTACTAATGATTTATGAGATTATGGGTGGTTAATTTTCCTGATAATTTATTTCTTAAGATTTCTGTTACAATCTCAAAGTATTCTGATTGCGTCACAAAACTCATGAGAAGATCTTATATTTGAAACAATAGAGCACCTATAGGTGTTGAAAGATATTGTTGATTATTTAATAGTGGCCATTGAAAGAGAATAAAGAAATATGAAGTACTGATGTTTTAAGTACTTGAGTACTTTCAGATTCACTTTAACCCTTCATAAGAGCTCTGAGTGACAGACTAAGAAATTATACTGATTATCCGTAATGGCATAAAAGAAATTATATTTGATGCCTTGTCATCCTGCCTGGTTTAGTCGTAAATCTCCTCCAGTTAGCGCTGCCCTGGATGTAACTGCAACTAGCAGGGTCTGTGCTACCATACAGTCTGGATGATAACAGCCACCCTTAGCTTCTCCAAAAGGCCCCTGCCACTTCTCCTTGCCCCTTTTCTGAGTAGCCCATTGCTGCTTCTGCCCTGTCACGGTGTATAGGTTATTAGTAAGACCTCTATCGCACTTGCTTGATAAGAAGCTGTCCTCAGCTTCTCCAAACAGCCCTTGCTACTTCTGCTTTTCTCATTGTTAGTCTGAAATTTCCAATCCCCAGTATCTACGGAAAAACCCTACCCTTCCCCTCTGGGTCACAATAAAGCCAAGAGCCCAGGATCTGCACATGCTTTTTCCACCCACTCCTACAGGGACGCTCATGGGAGCCTGGGTGAAGTGAGCCCAGCAGTCCCCTCTGCCACCTTCATTCTCCCCTCTCCCTGTCCAGGGTCTCTGATTAGGCAAAGCTGTCCTTTCATGCATTTTTGGCTGGCTGGCTATCTGTGTGTGCACCTTATCACCCAAAGAACTTCCATATAACATCCCAAAACATTAACCCCACACCTTCCACCCTGCTTCCTTCTGTCTCAATTTCCATCCTTAAGAAAAAAGACCTCATCATTGCCTTCGTTTTCTTTTCTTCTGCTCAGGAGAATACCTGGTATAGTGTAGGGACTCAATAAATATGAAAGAAATAAATTATCCACAGAGCAGATGTGAAAGCTGAAGTTCAAAGAAGTTAAAGCACTTGTTCAAGATAGAAAGGCAAATTGCAAGCCTGCTGATTTCTGCAACCAGCCTTTTACTCAACCTGGTTCAAACGCTCTTGTTAGACAGTTTACTGTAAAGACTGCAGACTTCTCATATTCCTCAAGTGAAAGGAGACTCAAAGATAGTGAAGCCCAATGTATGGGATACAGTGTGGTAAAATATTCATTTACTAATAATGATAACATTCTGATCAAGAAAACTAGTCATGGAATTTCTAACTGCTGCCTTACTTTTTAAAGCTGCCCAAAAGAGTAATTTTCTGTTCCTACATGATTTAAATCCCTTGTGATCTGTTTCCACTTAATACAATCCAAGAACAAAAATGAACATTGCTCCCTACAGTATCCCTTGAAGCATTTGCTCTTCAGGAAAATTATATAAGAGGTTCTGAGTCAATTAAGAGAAAGCAGTTGTCATTTTAATTGTGGGTTTTTAAATCAGGTTTGATTTCCTAGCTTTGTTTAGCCAAATCTCCTTCAGGTCCTTTGCATACAGTACCCCTCTAGTTTGGTCTGGTCTAGCTAGATTGGGCAAATATTTCAGTTTACTGTGGTACAGCAAAACTTCCAATAAAATCTTGTCAGTGCAGTTTCATTTTACACAATGGGTGGTGTTCTAGATTGCTAGCTGCCAGAATGCAATATACCAGAAACAGAATGGCTTTTAAAAAGGGAAATTTAATAAGTTGCTAGTTTACTGTTCTAAAGCTGAGAAAATGTCCCAGTTAAAACAAGTCTATAGAAATTTACCTTGATTCAAGGTACCTTGAAAGGTATCAAGAAAGATACCTTGGTTCAAGAAGGCCGATGATATTCAGGGTTTCTCTCTCAAGTAGAAGGGCACATGGTGAACACAGAGTTTCTCTCTCATCTGGAAAGGCACATGGTGAACACGGTCAGGGTTTCTCTCTCATCTGGAAGGGCACCTGGTGAACACGGCGTCATCTGCTAGCTTCTTCTCCTGGCTTCCTGTTTCGTGAAGCTCTGCAGGAGGCATTTTCCTTCTTCATCTCCAAAGCCTGGTGGACTCAGCTTCTCATGGCTATGTTGTTCTGCTCTGCTCTCTCTGAATCTCCTCCTTTCTCCAAAATGTTTCCTCTTTTATAGGATTCCAGTAAAGTATTCGACCCACCCAAATGGGTGGAGACACATCTCCCCTAATCCATTTTAACAACCACTCTTGATGGGGATACATCTCCAGGGAGATGATCTAATTACATACAGTATTGAAAAAGGGATTATTCTGCCTTTACAAAATGGGATTTAGATTAAACATGGCTTTTCTAGGGGACATACATCCTTTCAAACCAGCACAGGTGGTCATGTAAATTCTGCATATTAGGAAAGGCTCTTCTTTGCCAGTGCAATGGGTTTTTTATTCTGAAATCGTTTAAAGCCTCAAATGAGGTTACAATGATAGATATCCCAGGGGAAAAAGTTGACAGTGACAGTCATGGCTTTCAAAGTATCTTGGCTTTGTTCATCCAACCATTTAGGCAGGAAATTTGCTAGGCTGTGCTCTGTTTCTGCTGCTGATTTCAGGATAATGATTTAGTTTAGTAAAGATTTTATTATTTTTATTAATGGGGAAAATATTGGTTTTTTACTGCTTATAATAAAACACATGGGGAAGGTGTGATGCACTCTCATTTCTTAATACATTTTGCATTGTTTGAACTTTTGAACAGCATATACTACTTTAGTAATTTTGGAATATTAATGAAATATTTTTTAAATCATGGCTATCTTTTCAAATAAGCAAAAACAAGCAATATCTGTGCATTTAAAGAAAATTCAGATAACATAACAAAATATATATAATAGAAAGCAATCCCACCACCCAGAGATGACAACTGAGTTTATTTGTATGTATGTAGTTATTTAAAATAAACTGGGATAATACTTTTAATTTGGATAATACTGTTTAAAACACATTTCTTTCTCCTAATAATATATAATAATCATCTTACCATAAAAATATATGAATCTCTACAACATCATTTTTAATGACTGCAAGATATTCCATTATGGGGATGTTAATTTTTTTTAACCAGTCCCCTGATAGCATACATTTAGCTGCTTCCAATTTCTAAATATTGTATGTAATGCTACAGTAAATGTATATGCACTTGTCTGATTAATTCCTTAAGATAAGGAGGTTGAAGAAGATGCAGCTTTTAAAGCTTTTGCTACATATTTCCAGAGTATATTGAAAATAATAGAACCAATATGTATTCTTATCCGCATTGTAGTTAAATTGACTATCAATTTATAATAGTTCTCCTATTTCTACATAAAAACAAAAGAGAAAACAAGATTTAAAAAAAATTGCATTAATGAAAACAGAAGCTAGAGAAGCAAGAGTATTAACACTGGTGGCAGCCTTGTTCAAATTCCTTACTTTGGAAGGAGGGGACTTACTTAGTTTACCAGGTTGCTATTACAAATATAACACAATGGGGCTTAAACAACAGAATTTATTGTTTCATAGTTTAAGAGGCTAAATGTCTTGCTTCCTCCCAGGATCAGTAGTGTTTTAGCTGGCCAGCAGTCCTTGAGTTCCTTGGCTTTCCCAACACACGGGGATATCCTTGCCATTCTCTTCTGGGTTTGATTGACTTCCAGCTTCTGGCTCCTCCCTGTGGTTTTCTCTATGTTTGAATTTCTACTGTTTTAAAGGAATGCGGTAACCTGGATCAAGACCCATCCACATTCAATGGAGCCATACCTTAATTCACATCTTCAAGAGATGCTACTTACCATGGTTCACACCCACAAGAATGCGGATCAGGACCAAGAATTTGTCTAAATTGGAGTACATGATTCAATCCGCCACAGGCACAAACTGCAATTTGTTGAATACTTGCAATTATAGTCATTTCATTCAGTGTTCAATGGCAACCTTAGGAAACAGGTACAGGCTATTATCGCCAGGCTACAGATATGGCAATTGAGGTTCAAGATACTTGTTAAGTATCTTGACAAGGTTACTCAGATAACAAGTTTCAGCTCTTTGAAAGCAGATTTGTCTAGCATCATGTTCTTTGGTCATTCAGGTTCAGTGCTTTTCACCAAATTTCCAACTGTTTACTGAGTCACTGGCACATTGCCTTGATGAATTTCATATATTGCAAGTACCCCTGCTGTCAGTCTGGAAGTAAAATTAGGCTCAGCATTTATATCTTTCATAAGAAAACACATGAAGTATTTAAGGAATAAATGAGAATATCATTTTTTAAGACATCAGATAATTTTCAACTCAGGTCATTTATATTTTGTAAAACTTCTCAAAATTTCAGATACAGAATTTTCCAAATGGGTTTAGAGAAAAGGTACTTTCAGCTAGATACTTTTGCCTCAAATTAAAAACAAAAAAACTTTAAGTCACTAATGAGTATGTACCTTCAGAAATAAATGGCAAAAAATAAAAATGCAAAATGAGAGCTAAGAAAGTAATGTTATACATTGGGGAGTAGGCACTTAAGAACAATAGTGACAACTTCTAATGCATAACTCACATCCCACACGCAAAAACTTGAGTAACAGATTTAACTGTCAATTATAAAATGTGTTCTCACACTTAGCATTAATGAAACTGGAGCAGCAGGAGGGAAATGCACATATTTTTGTTAGAAATACATGGGTGACTTCACTTTTCCAACTTTTTAGAGTCCCTTTGTTGATTACACTCCCAGCTTTTTTCATGTTGGAATTTAATCACAGTCATAGTTTTTAAAAGAGGATTACCTCCCCTTACAACAATCAATGGAGTATCATGCTAAGGGGTAACCATTATATAACATTCAGGTTTTTTTTTATAAAAATGATTATTTTTAAAAATGGAAGTTTAATGAAGCAGACAGAGCAACCTAGGTTAATTCTGAATTTTGCAAGATTTCCCCAGCCTTTGTCCCACCACAGTAAGTCAACACTGACAAATCCCAAATTTTAAATCAGCTGTTTATCAAATTCCATATTTCTCTCTATTTAAATAATATATTTCCTATTTTCCTCCAATATCACAACCTGTTTTTAAAATATTTGTGGTGCCCTAATTCTCATAGGAAATTCTGGAAAATCATAGGATGTTAATATTGCTTTTTTCCCCCACAACTCAAATTTAATTAAGTGACAAAATTAATGTCAAAACACAAGGAACTAGGAAATTCCTAGCTGACTTAATTCTGGAGAAAGAAATGTTTTTTTTTTCTTTCTCTGTTTGAAATATACACCCAAAGAGAAATATTTAGGAGCAGAAGTGATACTGACATTTCCATCTAATCCGATAGATAGTTGAAAAGCAAATCACTCTTATTTACTATGTTGTAAGAAATCAGTATTAACCATGCTTTGACAAAAGGAATCCTCCAGAACTCTAAATTGATGCACATAGGGAGATTATCTTCATTCTGAGACCAAATCAAAAATACCCCTCACCAACATCACCACATAGCAGTAGCTGCCTTCCTCACAGAAAACCTCTGGAATACCCCCGGCATCCATCCTGTGCTATCACAGCACTAATCTCAACTGAAGCACTTCCTATATAAAATCAATTGTTTCCATCTCTTAAAAAAAAAAAAAAAAAAACTCCCCAAGTAAACACTGGAATAGTAAGGCATTATTTTTTTTTTTTTATGATCCAGGAGTTTTTGATTTATTGCTATCCAGTTGCGGCAACTAAAAAGAAATTACTTCCCTACAGATACAAGATGCTGGCATTCTGTTTGCACATTTTTAATGTTAAAAGAAAAAAATGTGTGATTATATTAATTTAATCCCAATTGGGAAAAAAATCATAGATTAAACTCTGCTTAATCTAATTCATATTGTTCAGAAAGCATCCTCTCAATTCCCTTAGACATATTGGGAACATTAGACTAATTCAGCTCCTATGTCCCTGCTTCTGCAGAAACAATGTTTCAAGAGGTGAAAATTCTATCACTAGAATAACATCTTAGAGGAAGGACACCTGGCAGCCCTTGCTGACAGACAGTATTCATTAGAACTCTGAGAACTGAGGTCTCTCACCAACTCAATTTAGATGACGTTTATTTACTTAATACATAGAAAAACCATAAAGAAAGAAAGGAGGCTTGAGGGCTATTCCTAAATTACCCCAGGAGTAAAACAACTTTTCATTTCAGCTGGGTACGGAATCCACTTACTTTTTCACAGAGATGTTCTACTAACTTCACTTTTCTTGACAGTAGTTGGTCTTCTACTGGGATTCAGGCCTGGAGGCATTTTAAGTTAGAGCAGAAAGAAGCTTCTTAACATTCATTCCAAATCTTAGTCCAAATGCCCTAATTCTCTGGAGAGAACAGCATACAGATTGGAAGCTGTATACACCATCTATATAGGAACTTTTTCTGCATTTCTAAAATGCAGTATTGGGACCCTGAAAATCATGGAGAGGGAATACTTAAAATCATGTGATTGTTTTCCAGACCCTGAAAACATTGTCCTGTGAATCAGACTTGAAATAAGCCTCGGGTGGGGGTGGGGATTAGGGAGAGGCACAGGAGGGGCTGGCAGTGAGACCCAAGGGCTGGCAGTTTTGGAAAGGGAAGTAGACCCAAAGTTTACACATCAGTAAATGCTTATCACTTATAAATAAGAAATATTTGAAAATTTACAATCAATTTTATACACTTTGTAAAAGATCATTCCAAGGTGTCTATACTATATATAATTAATGAATAAATATTAAGAGCAAATACATAGTACTAGACATTGTTCTAAGTTCTTTACATATACCAACTCCCTTATCCCTTACAACATCCCTAAAAGGTAGGTCATCATCACTATTTTACAGATTAGAAACTGAGAAACTAGGCAACTTTCCCAAGGACACATAGGTAATAAGAGACAGAGCTGTATTCAAACCCAAGCATTCTGGCTTCAGAGTTCATGCTTTTATCTACCACTTCAGAAAATAATTAAATTTTATCTTTCTTTTAAATCATCATGCAGAGATATTAAGTTGACTTATCCTCAGCTACCCAATCCCTCCTTCTACCTTCAAGTGCCATGACAAGATCTATTTTAAAGGCATTCATTCTCATTCAAGTTTTAATTTTCTCAGAGATGATTTTGTAAATAGCATAAGTCCCTTGAAATTCCTAGATAAATGCAAATAAAGTTTTGAGCCAATAACTGATGGATTAGCAAACTTTACAAAGCAATTGTTATCACTACAAATGGTAAATTTCAATGACACAGTGATTCATTTGTTTATTTATTCTTTTTTTTTTTAAACATCTAAAGCATATAATCTTTTGGCTTAATTCTTTAGATGAAAAATCTCATAGACAGTGAAGAAATGAACAGATAGCATAATTACAGAAAAGGCCAGGAAACTTGGTAGTTTTTTGTATACCAATATAAAACAAAATCCATATCAAAACCCAAGCATATGACTACTGAAGCAGGCAATCTATTATCTGGGTTAGAGTTTACAGATAAAAAAGCATAAGTACCACCAAATATCATATCATCTCTGACTCCAGGGATGTTCCCACACCCTCTAATTTGTGCTATTCTCTACTAGTCAATACATCATTACAAGTACCTAATAGGCACTCCTGCAAATCCTGGGGAAACAATTCACCATAGAAAGCACTGTAGCCCTGAATATTCATACCTAAGTGCAAATGTTAATTCATGCAGTGCTTGCGTTAAACTGGTCTAATTATCTACTGAAAGAATCTATTAAAGGCATACTGTCAATCCTACAGATTGGGTTCAGCAAAGTGAAACTGAATTGAGTGCCTTTTCAGCTAATTACAAATTTCTGCCTGACATGCATTAAGAATCATCAAAAAAAGTACACTATGTGGCCAGCATACAGCTCCTCAACACACACTGCTTCTCCTCTTGCAAAATCAAAAAAATACAGGATATGATGGTAGGAAGAGAAGCAGAGCCTAGAAAATCATGTGCCCTCTTACGATGTTACTTATGGTCTCATAAGGAACGTGGCATACCACAAATAACCAGATTTTTAAATAATCTCTAGCTATATAGAACTGTTTGCTTCCACTGAATAGTTTTAAACAATAATCAATAACTTTAAACACTTTGGGCTATTCCTTAATTGCTTTTTTGGGGGGAGGAGGGGGGTGGAGTTGCAAGGTCTGGGAATCGAACCCAGGTCTCCTGCATGGCAGGTGAAAATTCTACCACTGAACGACCCTTGCACTGCCCTGCCTTGTTATGTTTAGTATTTCTATATATTTAGCTAAAATAAAAATCTGTTTAGAGAATTCTTTTTCCTTTGTCTCTAATATTAAAATAAATACAAGAGAAAAGTAGGATTCTTCCCTTCCTGTCTCTCCCACTTTGTCCACCTTCACTGGGTCTCAAGTTTCTATCAGCTCATCTCACGCTCGGATAATGCAAGGTAGATCTCATAAGAAAGATATAGGAAAACAAAAAGCATAGATTCTAAATAATATCCCAGAATGTTGTGGAGAGTTGCCAACTTGCTGTCAAAATCAACAGTTTTCTCATTTGCCTTGAAAATGTCCAGTTAATGCCCAGCCTAGCCGGACTGGCTAACATGCCCATACCTTAGGTTTCATACTACCCACACTATATTTAAAACAATATAAAAACTCAAGTTCAAAATACTAACCTTTGGCTATTAAATAGACTGATTTATCATCAGCATGGTATTTTAGATGGTATGCAGTATTTAAGTTTGTTTTACAAAAATTACTACCAATAATGGATAAAGGATTGATGATTAGGTTACACAAAATATTCACTATATAATGATTCATATTTTTTCTTCTTTCACTTATATCACACGCCCAAAATATCAGCAAATTCCATTAGTTTTATATGTTGTAAAAAATCTTTATATGGATCAACAGGTATGGCAAGAGTAAGTGACACCAAAGATGTATGAGAGAAAGTTTATTAGTAACTACAGGTCCTAGATCAGAGAGTAGTGGCATCCCAGGGTCACATGGGGAAACCCACCAGAAGCACAGACTCAATCAAGCAGGGGGGAAGCAAAAGATTACAGTGGAGGGCAGGCCACAGTGGCTCAGCAGGCAGAGTTCTCACCTGCCATGCTGGAGGCCCGGGTTCAATTTCCCAGTGCCTGCCTGTGTCAAAAAAAAAAAAGATTACAGTGGACCTGGGGACTACCTACATCTTTATAATGTTAGCTGAGTGGAGCTGTAGCATTTGGTCAAGCAAGAATGGGGATTGGGAGGGTGTGTCTGACTTTTGAGGAGATATAAATCTGGGTAGGATGGTGAAGAGGGGGAGAAACTTCTTATCTTGAACTAGAAGGTTTTAGGGGGTGCTCACTGAGGGACCTAATGACAGGGCCTAATATGCTAAGGCACCATGACAGTGCCAAGCTCTTATTTATCCAGATTCTGAATACTAGTCCAAGTTACAATCATCCCTTACCTGTAGCACTGCAATCACCTAAAAATTTATCTCTCATAGTTTATTTCTCCTCTAGACAGAAGTCATAACATAAAGCTAACATAAGAAGTCAAAAATATGGAACCATATCAGATATTATCTTTTCCTCTGCTCAAAACCCTCCAATAGCTTCGCATGAACAGATTATCTAAAGCACACCTGTCATTCAGTACCTTTCTTCCGATTTATTTTTTTTGAACATTTATCAGCACTTGATCAATTTTGTATTTATTTCCTCTCTGTCTTCCCTAATTCAAATATAATTCCAAGAGAAGAAAGCATTTATTTTGTTCACTGCTCTATCCCCAGAGCTTGGAACAGCGTCTGGAACATCATAGGTGCTCAATAAATATTTGTTGAATAAGTGAATGAATGACTAGCATGATTGAATGTGATTGCAGATGAGTGAACTATAAAGGGAAATAAATGTCATTATTTATATTTTGAACTTATCGCAATTTTGACCCGATTTCTCAAGTATACTCACCTCAATATTATTTCACTAAAGTGGAAAATTACTGACAGTGACTAGGAAATATGTTAATATATAAAGTGTAAAAAAGTAGCTTTGTCTAGTTTTTGATGTTGTATACTTCTTTCATTCTTCTGGGATCACAATATATCCAAAGATATCATGTGACACAAACAGCAATGCTTGGCAAGTTGTGCTATAGCACAAGTATTTAATGGTCTCATTTTTACCAGTGGGTCATACCCTGTAAAGTAGCCATACACAATAGGCTGATTTTAAAAAGAAACATTAAAATGCATGTGTTGTCTAAGGCTAAACTTATTAATATTAGTCTGTAATCCTGACTGCTGATATGAATTGGTACAAAAAGCCTAGAAGGCTGGAGAGAAAAAGGAAGGAGGGTAAATAAAGAGTAGGAACATAGTTAAGAAACTGGGGCAAAAGGTAGAAATAGAACATTAAACCTGTAGCAGGGAGGTAAACCAAAGCCTCTTTAATTTATAATAAAAAAATGTAGAAATGCAATATCAGAAGTTAAATAAAGTCATTTATAAAACAATATCTGTAGCATATTTTCAACCTACTGTAGGAGTAAAATTCATGAATAATGTTAAAGGTATTTACATGATCCACTGTTCTCATCAGTAGTGTTTGCCTAATGTAATGAGCTCTGGATTGCTTGAGCCATATACAAATTTGGGGTTATAAGACCTAAACCTCACTATTCATGTTATTTAAAAAAGAAAAATATTCATAAATAAAATAGTTTACATCAATATTATCATTTTATTCCATTAATGTCATAGATTATCATGATTGAATGTGATCATTATACCATTCACTATAGAGATTCTAGTCTTTTTGAGTATACCTTGGTTTTTCTTTCATTTAAAGCAGTCTTAAAATTCAAATTGACTTTAAACAATTCCAATCTTGTAATCTAAACAGCATATGAGAAAAATACTGTAATCTCATGAAGAAAATAGAATATTCTTTAATAAACTAAAATTTACTTAAAAATTATTCCCTTCTCCAATTTTTCTAAAGTCACTTTCATTAAACGTACATCTATCTAAGTCACTTTGGTTAAACACAATTCTATCTCATTTCCTTCCAGTCCTTGAAATTTGACAGAATTACACTTACAGATGCAAAAAGCAAATACTTGTAGCTAAGAAGTTTTGCTCTTTCTTTGTTTTCCCCTCTTCTCTGAGTATACATACAAACATCCGTGGGGGAAATCAGAGGAAAAAATCCTATATTAACTTTACCGTTTTCTAACAGTAACATGTCTCACAAATTCTATGGGTGAGGGCAATTTGTCTTATACTTTACCTGTATTTTATATTTTACCTGGCCCTTATCTTCAGATAGCTTGGATCTCCCTGTAGTAATTTAAATAAATGCTTTTACAGAAAACCTTGCTTAACTCTCTTAAAACCATTAGCTTGGTTTAAATAAGGAAAATTGTCATGAGTGATAGGATATTTTACAGTGCCCTCTATCCACCCCCAAACACAGGGTTATATGGCTTTAGTTCCACCAATTTTAAATTTACTGAGGCATAGGACAGAACCTCTGGCCCCTCTGCTTCCCTTCCTGGTTATTTTGGTTTGTATTTTGTTGTTGCTGCTGGTGGTGGTGTTTGGCCAGCATTCTAACTACCAAAGAAGTCAATTTTTATCTCTTCCCTAGAAGCGCTAGATGATTGTTAACATGTTACATAAATTTAATGTTTTCAGCTTTTTTTCCTGTCAAATAGAGAATTACATGAGCTATCCAAATAATATTGGGAGAGCCCTTTGAGTTAAGTATTTTCCATGTTCCTTTAAAGCCAGTAATTCTGAAAAGACATTTAAACATGACAGTCCCTATGGTCTTTATTTCAGATTCCTGTAATTGATTCAGCAAATATGTTGAGAGTCTTCTTTATAAATTCCACTGTGCTACATGACTTGGAAGATAAGATGAATTGGGTATATTCAGCACCCTCAAGATTACAAAACTGTGAGGACTTGCATTTTAGTTTTATGTACCACAATGAGTTATGAAGTATATGCAGAAGTAAAATAATTGTGTAAAGTGACTGGTATGCAAAATGCCTGTATAAACATTCTATAAGATACTGAATCTGCAAAGAAGGAAATTGTGGTACTTTGACTGCCAAAATGTCTCCAATTCCGCACCCCTCTATTTGCACCCTTTGTAATGTGGCTGCGGCAACTCCCTCCCAAAGGTAGAATTCATTTCCCTACTCCTTAATCTAACTAGACTTGTGACTTGCTTTGGCTAGCAGGAAACACCAGAAGGGTTTGGGGGTCACTGTTGAGCTTTAGGTGTCAAGACGCTTTGATGATTTCTACTTTCTTCCTGGAACCCTGCCACCATCATGTGACTAATTCTAGGCTAGATGGCAAGATAATGAGGTATATCTGACCCAGCTACTTTCGTTACCCCAATGAGCAACCAGCACACGAGTAAGGCCATTCTAGCTCAGGAAGCCTCCTGCTGATCTTACAGATTGCCACAGATGCAATAGTTAGTCCACCTGATATCTATTAAGCCATGTCCAAATCAGCAGAATTTCCCACCTGATCCATAAACTCATGAGCAATAATACAAATGTCTTCTCTTAAGCCACTGGGTTTTAGATGGTTTATTACATGGCATGGCTGTGGCAATAGATAACATACAGAATCATGGATATAAATTTTCAGATTCATGGAGAGTCATGGTGTTCCCCACTAGCAGTATGCTATTGAATCTACATAATCCGTGTTGTATATATATAGTAGGATATAAAAGCAGCACACAAAAATCAGTAAAGTTTCCATACACTAGTGTGCTGGTTTAAAGGTGTTATGTACCCCAGAAAATCCATGTTTTTTAGTCCATTCTTTGTGGGTGTAGACCTACAGTCGGGTGGGACATTTTGCCTAGGTTGTTTCCATGGAGATGTGACCCAGCCATTCAAGGGGGATTTTAATCCTTTTACTGGAGTCCCTTATGAGGGAATAAAAGACAGAAAACACACAGAGAGAGACATACAGAAAGCAGAGAGATGAAACTAAGTAAAGGACACAGAAAGAGGGAAATGCACTGGAGATGTTAAGAGAAGAGTCACAGAACAGAGACCTCAGAGAGCTATCCCTGGAGCAGAAAGCAAGGACACACTGAACCTAAAAGCAACACAACTTGGGAGTGAAGGACCACCAGATGACTTCTCATGTGACAGAGGAATCTAGGATGCCATTGGCCTTTCTTAGGGGAGGTGTCTTCTTGTTGATGCCTTAATTTTGACATTTCTATGGCCTTAGGATTGTAACTTGTAACTTAATAAATTCCCATTGTTAAAAGCCAACCCTTTTCTGGTATATTGCACTTTAGCAAACCAGAACAAGTAGTAATGAGAAATCTGAGGAGAAAATAAAGAAAAATATCCATTTATAATAACACTAAAAGAATCAAGCATCTAGGAATAAACTTAGCCAAAGATGTAAAAGATTCACATGTGGAAAATGATCTAACTTTGAAAAAAAAATCAAACAAGAACTAAATAATAAAAGGACATTCGAAACTCATGAAGTAGAAGGCTAAATATTGTTAAGATGATAATTTTACCCCAAATTATTTACATAATAATTTTTATTATATTATTTTCATGGAGATGTGGCCCTGTCCATTCAAGATGGGTCTTAATCAGTTTACTGGGGTGCTTAAAAGAGCTGACACAGAAGACAGAGAGATGAAACTGAGACACAGATATTTGAAGGTGCTTGGAAAACCAACACAAAAAGCCACTAGAATCAGACGCTGAAAGCAATGTAATAGGGGAGTAAAGGAGAGACCGGCCAGGTGCCTTCCCAATTGACAGAGAAACTTTGGACATGAACACCTTTTCTTGAGTGAAGGAGTCTTCTTGTTCATGCCTTAATTTGGAATTTTCAGGGCCTTAGAACTGTAAATTTGTAACTTCATAAATCTCCCTTGAAAAAGCCAAGCAATTCTGGTATATTGCATTTCAACATTATTTAGCAAACTGAAACAGCAGCATTATTCACAAGTACCAAAAGGTGGAAGCAACCCAAATGTCTATCAACAAAGGAATGGCTCAATACAAGTTGTATATATATATACAATGGAATACTATTCAGCATTGAATAGAAATGAAGTTCTGGTTCATGTGACAACATGGATGAACCTTGAAGACATTATGGCCAGTGAAATAAGCCAGACACAAAAGGAAAAATATTGTTTGATCTCACTGATGTGAAATATTTAGAATAAGCAAACTTATAAATCTATAATCTATAATATAGGCTACCAGGGTCTGGGTTAAGGGTAGAGAATGGGGATATAATGCTTAATTTGTACAGAATTTCTACTTGGGTTGATTTTTAAGTTTTGGAAATGGATGGTGGTGATAGAAGCACAACATTTGTAAGTGTAATTAATAGCACTGAATTAAAAATGTGAATACAGTAAGTGGGAAAAATTTTAAGCCATATATATGTTACTGTAATAAAAATTAAAAGATAGAGGGGCCAAGATGATGGCTTAGCAATGTGCGCATTTTAGTTCGTCCTCCAGAACAACCACTAAATAACCAAAAACAGTACAGAACAGCTCCTGGAGCCACATCAGTGACCAGACACACAGCGTACCCCAGTCCGGACCAGCTGGACCAGCTGTGAGCCTCCCCAAAACCTTGAGTTCCCCAAGCCGTGGCAGCCGGCACCCAATGCTCCTCCCCCACAGTCGGCTTCCCAGAGGGAAAGGAAAGAGACTCTAAACCTGCTCAAGGCGGAGGTCGCTCATTGGGCTCACGGAAAAAGAGGAAAGGGGAGGAAACGGAGGTTTTAGTGGCTGTGTTTCTATGGAGACTTGGCAGCCTCTGGATTCAGCGGCGGGACTTCTCAGGCTGCAACTACCCCAGGCATAGGCAGAAACAGGCTGCTTTCAGGGCTGTCTCCCACCTGTACCTTCCCCAGGGGAGGGGTGAAGCCCAACTCAGGTGAAATCCCTCCCTCAAGGAATTCAGACCCCAGGGCTTGGCAATTCAAAGCCATTAAAACCAGCCTAAAACCTCTTCTCTATCTCTACCACACCCCCAGCAGGGAGAGTCTTCCAAAGTTAAAAGTGCCGCAACATCTTTTGCTGGTGTGACCCACAGGCAGACGTGCCACATACTGGTCAGGATAAGAAAAACAGAGCCCAGAGACCTCACAGGAAAGTCTTTTAACCTGTTGGGTCTCACCCTCAGGAAAACTGATGCACGTGACTCCTTCCCCCTGATAGGAGGCCAGTTTAGTCCAGGAAAAC
>PVIY010031809.1:0-29571 GCA_004026745.1 Myrmecophaga tridactyla | reverse complement strand
CAAACTAGACAATGAAAATCCACTGCCTCCCTTTCCCTACTTCCCGCTAACCATCCTATATTACCCGTACTCCTTCACCTGCTCCGGCCTGTCGCGCTATCTTAGGCGTCAGCCCGCTGTGCAAGTCATACAATAAACTGCTTTGATGGAGTTTGAGTTTACGTCTCTTCTCCCAGTGGAAGAACCTATCACTTACCCCCACTCCCATCCCCGCTAAATCAGGTACATCTTCTGGCCCCTCACAGCCTCCTTGGCTTCCACCCACCCAGCACTGATCACTCTGTTTTCTGGTGCTTACTTTATAATGATTGACTATATTATGTTACTATCCCCACCATGCAATACAAAACTTTTCCATCTCCCAAGTAGAAATTCCGTACATTTTATCCTTTAACTTTCAATTCCCTACCCCCATCCTGTTACCTAGTAACTTATATTCTAGATTGTGACTCTATGAGTTTGCTTATTCTAATTATTTCCTATCAGTGAGATCTTCTGATAAACTTCTGACAAACAGGACTAGTTTAATACTGTTAGTTAAATAATAACAGCCATGTCTTCTAAGTTACCAATGTTAAGTACAACACAAGCATACAATTTTCTTTTATTGAGGTATGTTCTTCCTAAATTTATATAGATTTAATGATCGATTAAGCTAGCACTATATCTACTGGATCTTTAAAATGATATGAAATGTAAATTTATCTCTAATCAAATTAAGGTATTATTCTGACAAACTTTATTTGAAGATGTTGGCTTTGTAACAGTAGCTTTTAAAATATAATCTTAAAACTGTAAGCAAGCTGGGAATTATAATAGTAGCCTTAAAATGTAAGCTTTAAAACAGACTTTAAATGTAACTTTAAACCTGGAAGCAAGCTGTAAATGAGAACTCAGTCTCATAAAGGAACAATATGTAAATGTGAAGTTAGCATCCAGATTTTAATAAGCCTTCATCTATAGCCCCAGACCTCCCAAATATAAAGCTTTTCAACTATATCCCTAGACTCGGGGGCACCTTTCTCAGGTGTCACAGAGGATGTAAATTCTAAATGAAGTAGGAAATAACCAAGGTAAACTGCTGAAGTTCTCCAGACTTCTGCTACTTGTTAACTAAGATGATGATTCTCTGTCTCTGATGGGTATAAAAGCCAATTGAATTGTGGTGCTGTGCTTTGAAATTTATAGCTTTTTTTTTTTTGTATATATGTTATTGTCCACAAAAAAGAAGGAAAATAAGTCGAATGTGATGATAAAAAAAAATATGAAAGCCCTCTAGCCTCCTATATTCTGGAGTAGCTAGAGGGAAAAATATGAGAGGATTGTATGGTAGCCCATGATAAACTCTGGGATCTGTCCTGTAACTACTTGTTGAAGAGTGCTTTGAAAACTACTGCTTTTTTATTTCTTTGCTTTGTATATATGTTATACTAAACAATAAAAAAGTTAAAAATAAAAAAAAATTTAAACCAAAATAAGTTACAAGAATAGGGGAAGTTAAAGTAAAACATATTGCCTGAAACATTAAAAAAAAAAAAAAAAGCCAATTGAAAGGTCACTATGGGGAGGCTGATTTGAGAAGGAAATTTCCCAGTTCTTCTACTGGTGTGAATAAATTCCTTTTCCTCCTCAGCAGTTTGGCGTGTCTGTACCCTTAGCTGCCGAGTGAGGGACCCACATTTGAGAGTGCCCCATCTACAGCTTGAAGACAGTCCGCAAGATCTTTTTGGTAATTTAAACATGTAAGGCATGCAGGATGTGTTTTGTTAAGGAAAAAGAGAGTAGTTTTGTCTTAATTATTTTTAGATGTAGATACATACCAACAAAAATATTTTCGGATGAAGTATGCTGTCTGAAATTTACTTTAAAATATATGGGGGGTAGGGATCACAATACACCGAGCAAGTTGGCTATATGTTGACAATTACCGAAGCTGAGTAATGAGTACTATTCCAACTTTAAATTCCCATCAAGTTTAATGAAAAAAAATATTGGCTTAGCAAAGAAGATGGAGAGAGCAAAAACAGGGAAAGGGGAATTCGTTCCTTTAAGATGCGAGCGTGTATCATGTTTCCTGAAGATCATTGTATAATGATATAGCTTTCGCAATGTGACTGTGATTGTGAAAACCTTGTGTCCGATGCTCCTTTTATCTACCTTGTCAACAGACAAGTAGAACATATGGAATAAAAATAAATAATAGGGGGAATAAATGTTAAAATAAATTTAGTAGATTGAAATGCTTGTGATCAATGAAAGAGAAGGGTAAGGGGTATGGTATGAATTTTTTTCTGTTCTCTTTTAATTTCTTTTCCTGAATTAATGCAAATGTTCTAAGAAATTATCATGAGTGGCTAGAAGGAAAAATCTGAGATGGTATTTAGCCCATGACAAACTTTGAGATCTGTTCTGTAACTACTTGTTGAAGAGTGCTTTGAAAATTATTGCTTTTTTATTTCTTTGCTTTGTATATATGTTATATTATACAATAAAAATAATTCAAAAAAAAAAAGCGCCTAGACGAGATTTGAGAGCCGACAGGAAAATGGGCTGGTTGTGAGGCAGGGAAGCAGGAGGGCGAGAAGGCAGCCAATCGGCCTCCGAGCCAGCGAGATCCTCTCCTGCCGCCACCGCGGAGTCAGCAGCAGAGTTCACTACACTACGCGGATAGAATCCTGCTCTCGAATTAAAATGGAGTGGGCTCTGTAAGCCTAGCGCGTCTGCGCAGAACCGCCCCCTCCCCCGATGCCAAGCCAAGTCTTTGCATCCCACAATCCTCCTCGCCGCTGGGAGTGGGTGAGACCTCCGCTTCCAGTTTTGGACTAGGGGAGGTAGTATCGTATGGCTGCCTGGAAAATGCAGTCCGCGTGCCAGGTTGGCACCGTGTGCGCAGCAGCTGAACGCTGCGCTGCTGCCCCCACGTGGCAGCTGGGCGGGTATGCCCGCGTCTGGGACGGTGGTGGAAGAGTGCAGCTTAGGCATGGACAATTGACGGAGGCAGGAGGATTTAATGAGTCCGGTGGAAGGAAACACCCTCAGACACCTTCCTGCTGGGTCCCATTAGGTGGTGAGCAGCAGAAGATGCTCATTGCTAGGCTACCAAACCCATGGCCTTTTTGCATAGTCATGACTGGAAGAGAGCTGCCAAACTCAGAAATAATGTTCCAAAACCAACTTTGCATCTTGGATGGCTGCATGGCTGCCGAGTTTCTCACTAATAACTTATGAGTAGTGAAATGTGTACACCACTTACAGGACCATTTTCAAAGAATCTTGTGATCCTTCTCCATACTGATTGTCCCCATTTGTCAGCTGAAGGCCTGTAATTTTGAGCCCTGGGCAGTGATGGAGTCACAAGAGGGAGCCAGGATGTGTGAATAACCACGTGGAAATTTCTGCCAACCAACCAGAACTTCTACCTGCAGTGGACTGTGAGGATTATCTTTTACAGCAACTGGTGTTCTGCCCACACTGATCACCTCCCTTCTTCCCTGGGCCCTCTGATATAAGTAAAACGTAAAATCATTCGTAAAATGAATCTCTAATCCCTAATTATGGTCCCATAGATTTCCTATTTTGAAATTATTAGCATAGTCCCTTCTTATGACAAAAAATTTAAACGTTTTTCCATGTTCTTTTGGACAGTGTCTTCTATGTTGACAGCTGCAAGGTACTGAAAGCACACCAGGGTTTGCATTTAGATCTTCCATTGTAGTTTGGCAAAGCCTCATGCAGTGACTCTATAATATCTGCCTGGAGCTCAGAGGTGTGATTAAGGTGGTCAGTTTGTCTATGGTGGGTGGGGGGGACACATACTCATATTCCTGTCACTATCTTTTCACCTCATTTAATGGAGCTGCACCCTGAGACAATTTAAAGTGAGTCCCAGGTCCTTAGTACTGAATTCATGTGCTAAATAAAAAGCTGAGCTAATTCTGCTGGATTTTCTAGCTGAACTTAGGTTGGCAGGTGCTGGTTGAGAGGTTAGGGGGAGCACACCTTCTCTGACAACTTCCTGACATGGAAGGGTCCTAAGTCTTGGGTCCTTTCCTAAATTAACGAGGTTTTTGGGGGGGGTTGGTAGATTGACAATTTCATTGGCTCACATGTGTGTGATTGTATGTATGTAGGTGCATCTCTATCACTTGTGGGTGTTTGATGTGTATCTCTGAATGCTTCCTGTGTATGTGTGGGTGTGTGGTGTCCCTGTGTTAGAATCTGTTTGCCCTGGCTGCTTCTGCACGTGACTGCTCATGTGTCTGAGTACAAATCTGTTTTGGGTGTGTCCACTGTGTCTGAGTGTGCCCATGTACACTATGGTGGGCATCAGAGTACATCAGACTACCTGCAGCTTCCCCAAGGACTCCCTCAGCTCTCAGGCAGTTTAACCTGTCCTTCCTGCTGTGCACCCCTTTCTCCAAAAGTAATAATTGAATAATTGCAGCTATTAAGCATATTCCCCCTAAAGGTCACCCAACTATGAACCCCTTCCAGGAGCTAATGAAGAATTACTGTGGGCAGAACTCATGCCGGGCAATTTGGGCTCCCCAGAGCACAGGGCTGCACAAGTACATGTACCTCCCTGAGGGCACAGTGTTCCTGACCAGTCTCCATAATGCCATGAGGAATGACTTCATGCTAATTCTAAAGTCTTTTTAAAAATATTATTACTAAATGAACAAGTATGGTTTTCCACCCACAGGTACTGTGGTGAGACTACCTGTTGACCCCCAATATCCCTTCTCTCTCGCTTCTGTACTATAGGAACTTCTGCTAATTGGCTGGGCACATAGCTACCAAGAAAAGTTACATCTCCCAGCCTCCTTTGCAGCTACATGTGACCATGTGACCAAATTCTGGTCAATGTAACAGGAACAAGTTGTGAGTTGCACATATACCTTAAGGCAAGGACGTCATTAGTGAGAGATAGAAGAGCACCAAGATGTAGAAGATGAAGACTGCTCCCTGACACCAAGGGGTTACCATATTAGCCCTAGATGATCACATAAGGCTTTGCATGTGAGAGAAATAAAGTTCCATCTTGTTTAGGTCACTATTATTTGGGGTACCTTTGATATGGCAGCAGAACACTGAGTTAACTAATTTGAGAATAAGAACATTTTCACACCTCGCCTGCTACCAGCTATGGGATAAAGCCTCATACTGCCTGGCTTCTATTTTGACCAGGCTCCTATTTCACCCTCAGCTACCCAGCCACTCCTAGCCCCTCTCATAATCCTCAAGTCTTCCAAATGCTTCCCAGGTCTCAAGCAAATTTAATGCATGTCTCCAAAGCCAATGGCAGGGGAAAGATGAATAAAATAAAAACGGGCAGAGAAAGAAGGCTCTGGGCACACACAAGGAGGGGCCGTGGGGGTGAGTTAGGAGTTGAAGCACGGAGGGTCACATCTCGTCCAATCCATAGTTCTCCTCGGGAAAGTCCCCTGTCATCACAGCTGATGGCTTGACGAAGGCACCATACTTGGCCTGGCATTCGAAGTAGCGTTTCCCATTCACACTGCAGGGCATGATGGGGGAAGGCAATAGTCAGAGAGCCCCCAACAGTTATTACCCCCAGATCGGCAGACTCACCCATGCACTTACACATATATGCATGCGCACACAGACACAAAGATGCCTGAGTGGGAATGCCTGTTACCTGCCATCGTTTTTCCCTAGTGGCTCATCATAGCGGACACCAATCCAGTAGCCAGGCTTGAAATCTGTGAGTCCTGCCCAGGGGAGAAATCCCAATGAAACCTCTGGACACAGCTCACCCCAGATTTGTGCTTACCCATCAAGTTTCCTGTTCTGGTGAAAACCACTCCTTGCTATTACCCAGGACCATCTCCATCTCCTAAATGGACTAAGGTACAGTTTCTTCCCTGGTCTCCCTGCTCCTACCCTTGTCCCAGTTATCCAGTCAACATCCCCAGCCAGAGGGATCTTTGTGAAAAGCTAAGGGAGATGGCACCACTGCTTTGCCCCACATTCTTCAAAGGCTTCCCATCCCACTCAGCATAAAACCCAGACTGCTTCCAGTTAAGTGATTTTTGACAAGGGTGCCAAGATAATTCAACAGAGAAAGAATTGTATCTTTAACAAATGGTGCTGGGACAACTAGATATCCACATGCAAAAGAATGAAGTTGGACCCCTATTTCACATCATATTCAAAAATTAATTCAAAATGGGTCAAAAGTCTAAATGTAAGAGCTACCACTATAAAACTCTTAAAAGAAAACATAGGTGAATAGTTTTGTGACCTTGGATTAGGCATTGGTGTCTTATATATGATGCCAAAAGCACAAGGAACAAAAGAAAAAATACTAGTGATCAGTGAAAAGGAGGCGTAAGGGGTATATGTAAGAATTTTTTTCTGTTGTCTTTTTATTTCTTTTTCTGAATTGATGCAAATGTTCTACAAAATGATCATGATGATGAATATGCAACTATGATATTGTGAATTACTGATTATATATGCAGAATGGAATGATCATATGTTAATGTTTGTTTCTTTCTTGTCGTATTTTTAAAAAAATTAAAAAATTTTTAAAAACAGAAAAAATAAATTAAAATTCATAAAAATTAAAACCACTGGTGCATCAAAAAGGACACCATCAAGAAAGTGAAAAGACAACTCAGAGAATGGTAGAAAATATTTGCAAATCATATTATCTGGTAAGGGACTTGTTTAGAGAATATATAAAGAACTCTTGCAACTCAACAACAAAAAAGACAATCTAATTAAAAGCCACAATGAGACACCACTTCACACCCACATTATAGAGTGGCTATAATCAAAATGACAGATAACATTGGTGATGATGTGGAGAAATTGGAATCCTTATACACTGATGTAATATAAAATGGTGTAGCCACTGTGGAAAAGACTCGGGTGGTTCCTCAAAAAGTTAAGCATAGAGTTACCATATGACCCAACAATTCTACTCCTAAGTATAGAGAAAAGAAAGCAAGTCCACAGAATAACTTGCATAGGAATATTCATAGCAATGTTATTCATAATAGCAAAAAAGGGGAAACAACCCAAATACGCATTATGCTGGTTTAAAACTGTTATGTACCCCAGAAAAGCCACGCTCTTTTAATCCAATCTTGTGGGTGCAGACTTATTGTAGGCTGTTTCCATGGGTATGTGACCTACTCAATTCATGGTAGGTCCTAATACTTTCCTGGAGCCCTTTATGAGAGAGAGTAGAAAGAAGCTAAGAGAGAAAGAAAATGCCCCAGGAGAAGCCAGGAGGACCCATAGGAGGTAAGAGAGCCATTTTGAAACCAACCCAAGAGAAGGGCCAGTAGGCATCGCATGTACCTTCCCATGTGACAGAGGAACACTGAATGCTAACGGCCCTTCTTTAGAGTCAAGGTATATTTCTCTGGATGTCTTAATTTGGACATTTTCATGGCTTGATTAGATTATTTCCAAGAGATGTGGCTTGCCCAAGTGTGGGTATTAACCTTTGATTAGAGGGAGATGTGACTCCACCCATTCCAGGTGGGTTTTGATTAGTTCACTGGACTCTTTTAAAAGAGGAAACACTTTGGAGAGAGCCACGAGACCCATGAGAGTCCATGCAGCAGAGACCTTTGGAGATGAAGAAGGAAAACACCCCTGGGGGAGCTTCTTGAAATAAGAAGCCTGGAGAGAAAACTAGCAGACGTCACCATGTCCAACATGTGCCTTTCTAGCTGAGAGAGAAACCCTGAACTTCATCAGCTTTTCTTGAGTGAAGGTAACCTCACGCTTGTGCCTTAATTTGGATATTTTTATGGACTTGCTTGAACTGGGACATTTTCATGGCCTTAGAACTGTAAACTTATAACTTACTAAATTCCCCCCTTTAAAAGCCATTCTGTTTCTGGCATATTGCATTTTGGCAGCTAGCAAACATGCAATTGAATATTACTCAGCAATTTAAAAAAATGAAGTTTTGATACATGGAACAGCATGGATGAACCTTGAAAGTATTCATATAAAAGACTACATATTGTATGAATGCATTTACATAAAATGTTCAACTAAGCAAATCTACAGAGTCAGAAAGTAGATTTGCCTAGTGTTGGGTGGGGGTGGGGGGTAGTGGGGGTGAGGAATGACTGCTAATGGATATGGGGTTTCTCTTGGGGGTGATAAAAATGTTCTAATATTGATTGTGGTGATGGTTCATAATTCTGTGAATAAAATAAAAAAAAAAGAATGTATACTTTAAATAGGTACACTGTATACTACATATATTAAAAAAAAAAAATCCTTACTGCTCTCCACTGTCCCCAAGGCCCTGCCTGGTTGGGTCCTGCCCATGTCCTTGACCTCACTTCTGTCCTCTCCCCAGTAGCTATGCTGACCTCCTTTCTCTGCCTCAAACACGCCAAACTTGTTGCTACTCCATGGCCTTTGTAGTCACTGTACCCTCTAATTAGACCCTCTTCCCCATCTTTCCACCTGGCTTGCTTCTTTTCCTTCAGACAGTTCCTCCCCCAGGAAGCCCTCCCAGATCATTCTCAGGGATGGCTCTGGTACTTCCTCTCAGCTCACACAACCCCTAAGCTTCCCTGATCCCAGCCCTGGTCACTCTGGCTTGGACCTGTCCCCTGACAGCCCTAACAATTCTGCCCGTGCAGCTTTGACCACTCTACCTGTGTCTTCCAGGGCCTTGTCCTGAACACTAAGGGCTGTCACAGCAGCTGATGGTCTGCCTCCCCTATGGTTTAGGAACTCCCCAAGGGCTAGGCTCCCAGCACTGTCCACCTCAGGGCAGGGCTTAGCCTTGGCCTCAGTGAATCTCTGCAGAATGACTGAATGGCATCCACTCAGCCTGGGGACCTAGGGCTCTTGTGGGCCACATACCTACATACATGACGGTGCCCCGACGCAGGGGTTGCCCAGGAGCTCGCACCTCGCAACGGCTGCCCACAGTGATGGCACTGGCCTGGGCCCTCTCCTCAGTAAGGCGCTGGGTGGCCTCTGCTTCCTGCTGTGCCCGCTCCTCTTCATTGTACCTCCCTAGCTTGCTGCGCTTCAGGAAGGAGCGAACTGAGTCTGCAGGAGAGGGGATGTCACGGTCAGACATGGTCCTGGGGTGGGGCCTCTGGCCATATGAGATAAGATTCATAGAGAAACTTTGTTCTAGGTGTCAAAAGACTGTTGCTTGAGCCCCCAAAGTCTCTTGCCACAGGCCTGGCTCCTCCCCAGGATTCCTGAGGCTCCCCATAATCTAGAAACTAATGGGATGTCGCCCATCTCCAGTCTTTCACATGACCCTCTCTTACCACATGTCCCCTTGTTTATACATTTGCCTTCAGTCGGCCACTCAAACCTTCATCAATCTCCTAACACCACACATTTTGCCCTGTCCCCACTAGCTTGCACCTATCACCACAATGCCCTGTCGGCCCCACATACTCTGCAATCCATCATAGGATCCATCTGCTCCCCACACCTCATCTCGCTTCACCATGCTCCAGACCCTCCAAGCCCCAGACCTCTCCCTCAACCCTCCTCCAATCTCCTAGCTCCCCATCCCCCTCATCTCCCAACACCTCCCAGATTCCATTCGTACCACATACCCATCAGCCCCTACTGCCCCCACCACAATGTCCCTATCTACCTTGCCCGCCCCTACACACCCATACTTACCTGTACCCACTCCCTCTTGCCTCCCCAGGCCCCATCCATCCCCATGCACCCCATGCCTTGTCTCTGATCGTAGGCTTCTTGTGAGATCTCATATTTCTCCACTTTGGATAAGTCCTCATATTCCCCAAGGCGAGCACCACTGTGGTCGATGACCTATGGGAAAGGGAGGGGAAGTCAGGGCGAATGACAGTCTGGCTAGGGAGGCCTGGGATGCTGGGACGGGGAGGTTTGTACACTGAAGCATTCCAGATTTATGTCTCTCCCATCCTGGAAAAAATGCCTTTCTCACCCCTCACCTTTATTTATGCTGGCTTCCTCTACTCTCCTGAGCCCAGCAACAAGAGCAGGTCCCCACCCTAACCATCTCCACATACTCACCCCGATCTGAGCTCCTGAGGGCTGCCCGCAGATGTCCCTACACACTGGCAACAAGGTCACTGATGGGCTTCAAGTCATCAAACCCAATAGGCAGCACTTGGGCCTTGCTCACAAGCCCTCTGGGCAGGGTACCCACTCCCTCTGGGCCTCTGGGAACCTCCTAAGCTGGCCCCAACCTCCAGATCCTGGGACAGGACACCATTCCCAAAATTCATGCACTCATCATTTGCTGGGCTCTCCAAGGCACCCAGTTGGAACCCATGCTGGGTGCTGGGGACACAGTACAGAGACAAGCCCCTGCCCTCAAGAAGCATACTTTCTGCTAGGAGGAGACCACCATAAGAAAACAGACAGCTATGCAGATTCAACACCATATGGTGTAAAACATACAACAGAGAAAAGGCTTGAGGAGCAGGGTAAGGTGGGGAAGCTATATGTTACATGGTCAGGGTAATAGCTGGAGAATGTGCTCACCCTAGCAGACCCCAGCAGTCTATTCTTCGTAATTAGTTCCCAGGACACTAACCAGACCTTCTCAGTTTTGCTCACAGGAATAAGACAACAGAATAGCATGAAGAGCACCCTATGGCCCAATGAATCAGTGATTCCGTCCTCAAAAGGTAAAACTTTGACATTACTGAAGATTAACTAAGAAAAGAGTCATGAGGACCCTGCATATAAGATCTTGCACATCAATATCTAAATCACAGTATCTAATCACTGACACTGGAGCAACAAGACAACACAGGATTGAGAAATTGCTCATGCCCTCCTCACAAAGATCCAACATCATCGCTGACCAGACAAGAATAAATCACGTGGACATTACTTAGTTTGTGACCTCTCTCCCCTTTCCTTTATCTATAAAAACTCCAATTCACATTCCTACTTTGAACTGGTTTGGGGAAGATTCCTTCAGTTCCTTGCAAAGCAAATAAATCACCTTCACACTGAGAAACATGTTTCTCCTTTGTAGCACCAGGTCAGGCTGGCCCTTCTAGGGACAATGCTGGGCTTGTGATAACAAGGGCAGGCTTCTGAAAAGGGGGGATATTTGAGTTGAGGCCTGAAGGATGAGAAGGAACAGCAGTTGCCAAAGCTTGGATGGAGAAATGTCTTCAGCCTTTCTGAGGAGCAACAAAGAGATATGTGACTGGAGTGCAATGAGCCAGGGAAGAGTGGGAGACATGACAGAGTGCCATAGACTCTGACTTTTACTCAGAATGAGGGGCAGCCAGGGGTGGGCTTGGCAGCCCTGATCTCACCGAGGGGTTCCCAAGCTCTCTCTGGTTGCCTGCAGTGGGCAGACTGTGGAGAGCAGGGACAAGAGCAGGGAGAACAGGGAGGAGGCTATGTCCAGGCAGGAGAGGATGGAGGCTGGACCACAGTGGTGGCAGTGGATGGGGAAAGAAAT
Source organism: Myrmecophaga tridactyla (assembly GCA_004026745.1). NCBI lineage: Eukaryota > Metazoa > Chordata > Mammalia > Pilosa > Myrmecophagidae > Myrmecophaga > Myrmecophaga tridactyla. The sequence continues at coordinate 18,122 of PVIY010031809.1, read as the reverse complement.
TTAGATTCTGAATAGAGTTTGCAGATAGAACTGACAGGATTTGCCAGCTAATTCTATGTGAGGGAAAGAAGGGGTTACAGACAACTCTGAGATGCCTGGCCTGAACCCTGGAAGGATAGAGCTGATGCTGACAAATGGACAAGGTGGGGAGGAGGGATCTGGGCTAAGGGCAGAAGTTCAGTTCTGGACGTGATCAGCCTGAAGACATCCTAGACCTGCCTTGTTCTCCCCTCTGTGAGCTTCCTAAAGCACAAACCTAACTCTGTCGCTCTTATGCTTGAACCTCCCATGGCTCCCCAGGAACCCTAGGAAAGAACCTGAGCTCCTCGGCTGAGCATTTCACGCCCAGCAAAACCTGGCATCTGCCTCATACTCTCATTTTTTTCCCAGTCACAGCCAGCATACACACCAAGCTCACTCCTATTCTAGGCCTCTGCTCTCACTGCCACCCCCTCCCCACCGCCCCCTCTGAGACCAAAGTCCTGATGGCCAAGAATGGCTGGAATGTCCCAAATTGTGTTTAAATATATGTGCACATATACAGATATATATGTAAACATAGACATACACGTGATAATAATTCCTAGAGATTACAAACTGGCCCGCAGAAATGGTGCTTGTGGCCCCATGCAGACTTTTAAAAATTTGAACAGGCAGGCAACATTTAAAACTCTAGAGCAAGCAGTGCCTAAAAATCAGGACTATCGTGTACATTAATATAATCTATAAGATAACATATATAACACATTCACACATACTAGGGCATACAATAGACATAATAAGGGTACTCCCTATGTACATGAATCATCGTGCAAGAATCTTCTCTCAAAGGAATGGGAAGACCTGGCCATTCTGGGTTTACATTTCTGTGGGTATGAAAAGCTGCTGGACTTCTGTGACAGTCACAGCTGCTCCCAAGGAAGCAATGTGGTGATGCAGGCTGCGAGTGGCACTGCAGGTTATGAATGGTGGGAAGGTGGCATAGATTACCTCGAGCTAGGAACTGCTACCAGCTACAGCTTGAGCTGTAGAAATCAAGACCAACCTGGTGGAGAATGGCTGGGAGCAGCTGAGGCTTTGCTCAAGTGACACCTCCTCTTGGAAGTCCTCCTGAAGCTCAGTGATGGTTCAGGTACCCTAGTACATGATTTCCCAGCTCCATGGTCTCCTCCTGTGTGGCCCTCATTCCCAGTGACCTTTTGCATTTGTTTATGGAATTATCTGATTAACATCTACCCGTGACATCAGAGCTACAGTGGGCCTTCTCAGACTTGGTTCACAGCTATACTCCAGTCACAGCACAGGTGCTCCATAACAGTGAATAAATGAAAGATAAAAAAAAAAAAAAAGAACCAGTTCTTCACGAGTACTGACTTCTGCAGTCATGAAGACTGAGGTAAAAATTCTAGCTGTAACTCATCTTCAAGAAAGTAAATTCTGTCCTGAGGCTAAGTTTTCTCTTCTGCAAAATGGGGATAATGATATCATCTTCCCAGTTTTATTTTCCAATCTATTTAATGATGGATTCATCTCATCATTTAACAAAGGGCCACTGAATGTCCTCTCTGTGCCAGGCACAGTTAACAGGTGCTGGGGACACAGCAATGAATTTGAGAGGAAAATTTCTGCCCTCATGACATTCTGGCAGAAAGACAAGCAATACACCAGACCAACAAGAAAAATGTACAGTATGTCAGAGAGTGATAAAAACAAAGGATAAATACAAAACAAAGCAGAGGAAAGGAGGGAAGCTGAAATTCTGCACAGAGGCTAGTGATGGTCTCACTCAGAAGGTGACATTTAATTAGAGACTGGAAGAAAGGGGTGAACCATATCAGCTTGTAAAAAAAGAATCATACCCACCCACCCCCCACATGCTTCCCCACATACACAGAGGGAATAGCATATGCAAAGGCCCTGAGGTGGGGCCTGCCTGGGATATCTGAGGAGCAGTGTGGTTGGTACAGACTGAGTGAGCAGAAGTAGGGGGAAAGAGGACAGACAAGATGATGTGAGTGGACGCATGCAGAGGGCCTGTGTGCTCCAGCTTCTTTCAACACTTATAGCCTCATTGCACACCCTGCCTGACCCACGTCATACTCTGGGCCTCTGTTCCCTCCACCTGGCATGCCCTTCCTACATCTTCTCCTGCTCTGCACTTTTCTCATCCTTCTGGTCTCAGTTCAGACATTTCCTCCTTAAGGAAGCCCTTCCTGATACTCCAAGATGGAACAAGGCACTTCCTCTGGGCATCTCCAGGGCTTTCTCCATCCTAGCTCAACAAGCCCTGAGCTGTCTTTCATCACGTTGGACCGGGAACTCCACAAGAGAGATACCTATCTCTGTTATCACACAGGGCAGGGCAGAGCTAGCATCTGCTGAATAAATGAACGGCCAGGGCGGGGGCTGGGGGGAGTCCCAGGTAGGGAGGCCTCACATGGATGCGGCAGCCGTCATCCACGGGGTAGGAGCCTAGGAGTGCGTCCTCCTGGTTCAGTTTGCTGTAGAACTTGTCATCAGGTCCAAACAGCTCCAGTTCCATACACGAAGCAGGGCTGCCCACAACCAGCTCCAGTTTGCACTGCGGGGAGGGGGTTGGGTGAGAAGGGCTGCCAGTGGCCCCGTCTCCTGCCCACTGGCGGCGCCCCCTGTACCCATTACCCCGCTCCCGCTCCTCTAAAAGACCCACCAGGTTATCTCTCGCCCCTCGCCCCGGGTCCCGCCCCCCGGCTCTGGTCCCTGCCCATTGGGACCTCTGATTCTCTCCACCCCTACTCTCTGGAGCCTCGGGTTGTCTCAAGAGCCGCTCCACCAAGGCCCCATCCCCAATCTCAGCAACCCCGGCGGGTTATCTCTGCTGCGTGACCTCTGCTCTCTGACCCTCCCGGCGTTCGGGAACCCCCAGTTCTCCTTTGCCCCGCCCCATCCAGGCCCCGCCCCCACAGCCACACCTTGAACTCAGCGATGGTGAGGCTGCGACTATACCGCTTCTCTGAGCGAAAGCTATTGAGGGAACTGCTGATGAAGACAGTCACCGTGGGCGCTGATATTCCAGTCACCTCCATCTCGTCGCGTTCTCCTGGGCCCGCACCCCACTTCAGCCGTCTCACACCCGCTCCGCAGCCACCGCCGCTTCTGGGCTATCAGCCCCGCCCCTACTCCAAATCTGACCAATCCGCACTCTCCTGCCAAGAGGGCCCGCCAATCGCCGCCGTCTTTTGTCCACAGCCTGGAAGAGAACTATCCCGTATTCTTGGGTGGCCCAGCCAATCCTGACAGGCCTTCCATGGGCCACAGTTTTTCCAATGGCGGCACGGGAAGCTGTCAGCGGCGGCTGAGGCCGAAGCCAAGAGGAAGGCCTGGAAGGGTTATTACTGCCCGCGAAGGGTAAACTCCCGCTTGGAGCAATGGCTTCTTCACTTTATACCCGGCGTTTAGATCCATATTATTCTATAAACTGGGAAGCGAGGTCCAGAAATGTAAGGAATTACTCTGGGATATCAAAAGACTGAAGCAAGACATTAATCACACCTCATCGCGGAGGGATCGGAACAAGAGCCGTTACGTGTATGTAGCTCCGCCTCTCTTCGGGCGAAGCAACTGGGGCTGACCCTTCGCGCGACCTGTACCGCGGCGGAGCTTGCGCGGAAGGCTTAGCGGGCAGTGGTTTGGTCGTTATGGAACCGGACGGGACGTATGAGCCGGGTTTCGTGGGTATTCGGTTCTGCCAGGAATGGTGAGGCCGGGGAAACAGGTGCGGAAGGGCATCTAGGAACGGCCCCAAGACTAACCTCTGACTTCCCCCTCCCCGCAGTAACAATATGCTGTACCCCAAGGAAGACAAGGAAAACCGCATTCTGCTCTACGCGGTGAGCGCGATGCCCGCAACTCCCTAAACCCGTCTACCCTTCCCAAATGTGACCCCGTCCTACCCCCACGAAATCCCATGCTGCGCGCCCGATGTGTCCTGGCCTCGCCTCCTGACTCTCCCCCACGTGAACCGAGTCTGTGTCTTGTCTATCCCCGAGGCGACTCTTGACACTTCCATTATACCCTGAACGCGAGACTCCAGTCCATAGTCATCCCCTCCAATGAAGAGCCTACCCTCGTTTCCATCCTATTGGGGATCTGTTCGTGACTCCCTTCCTGCCACTCTCACCTTCTCGCAGTGCCGGAATTGTGATTACCAGCAGGAAGCAGACAACAGCTGCATTTACGTCAACAAAATAACGCACGAAGTGGAGTGAGTGGTGGGACCGAGGTTTGGGGAGGGAAATTGGCCTGGAAGGGCCGATCTCAGCATAATTATCAACCCGGGTCCCTCTCCTGGCAGCGAACTGACCCAGATCATCGCTGACGTGTCCCAGGACCCCACGCTGCCGCGGACCGAGGACCACCCGTGCCAGAAGTGAGCACGCAGTTGGTATTGGGGAGGGGCTGTGGGGCCATCCCCACGGAACCGAGGCGGGGGTGGGGAGAAAGGGTGCAGCGGGTTCTAAGTGGCTGAGCCTTCCGTTCAGATGCGGCCACAAGGAGGCGGTGTTCTTCCAATCACACAGTGCCCGCGCCGAGGTGAGTTGCTAGCTCCACGATGGCCTCCTGGACATCCGGTGCTTGGACATTCACGGCGGTGGGGGGACCCTGTCCTTCCCGGCGTCCTGGACGGGACCCTTAACCAATAGGGAAAGCTTCCCTCTCTGTCCTTTTGGGGTGAAGCCCGGCTAGATGAAGGGTAAAGGATTCCATTCTGTACCCTCTCATGGGTCCAGACCCTTCCTAATCGTGAGTCCTTTCCACCAGGATGCCATGCGCCTGTACTACGTCTGCACCGCTCCACACTGTGGCCATCGCTGGACTGAGTGACACCTCCCCGCCCCCCTCACCCCACGTAATAAAAGTCGGGTTTTGTGCGTGCTTCTGTATTTATTTGCCTCACGGATGCACCGTCTTATGCGGTGGGGTGTAGGGCGCGGTGTTGCACATAGACTTCCGCCCTGGAGCTGGTGAAGCCGCAGTCCTCGCACACGTGCAGCTTCTCGCGGCGCTCGCGATAAGCATAGCTGGCCGGCTGCCCGTGCACCTTGGCTAAATGCGCTTCAAGTGAACAGCGCTGCGTGAACGCTTTTCCGCAAGCGCCGCAGCGGAAAGGCCGGATTCCTGCTCCGGAGTAAAGGAGAGCAGGATGGACAAGGCAATGAATGGCCTCAGGCTGAAGCCTTCCCACCAGACCTGATGGCTTCCCCCAACCCTGGGCTCCCTGGATTCTTCCACCTACCGCCCACCAGCTCCTCCCTGGATCCTTTGCACAAACATGGGTCAGACACCTGTATCCCCATCCTCCCGGTCAGATCGTTCCTTCTTCTGGAGTAGGGAGGAAGGCATTCCTTTAGACCCTCTAATCTGGGACGTGAGGATTTTGGCCAGCATCCATTTCTCCACTACACACCCCTCCCCTGGCTCTGCCCCTGCTTGGGGCCACATTACCTGCACTTGCTGAAGTCTGATATATTCTAGGCCCGATATAAACATTGGAGATTTCACATCTCAGGTGTGTCCGTTTCAAATCTTCCCAGTCTGGGTCCCAGTAGCCCCCTCCAGGTCCTTGCCAGTACTCACCTGTGTGAGTCCTCATGTGGCGCTTGAGATCGAAAGCGTCGTGGAAGCCCTTGCCGCAACAGCGGCACACGTGGCGTCGTGCCGGGCTGTGGCACTTGAGGTGCCGAGTCAGCATACGCTGCAGGGGGAAAGCCTTGGGGCAGAGCGGGCAGCCAAGTGCTTGGGGATCCCTGGGAGCCGTGGCTAGCGCGCCCTCTGTGGGCTGTAGAAGGGATGTAGGAGTTAGCCCTTCCCACCCCACCCCTGGCCACTCTATTCAACTGAGTGCTCAGAACTGAGAACCAAGGAGGCTGCTATTAGTGCACAAATGCCATCCTCTGTCCAAGGCCTTTTCTGACCATCCCTAATCGCCCTTACGCTGCTTTTTATGTCTTACCATCTTTCACCATACTGGCTATTTTTATTTTTATTTATTATTTTTTTGCATGGGCAGGCACGGGGAATCAAATCTGGGTCTCCGGTATGGCAGGCGAGAACTCTGCCACTAAGCCACTGTTGCCCGCCCTGGATATTTTTATGTTATTGTTTATGTCCTCAGTCACCACCAGAATGTAAGCCCCAAGAAAGCATGGGTTTTTGTCTTATTCCTCCTAAAACCCAGGGCCTGGAGCAGAGCCTGGCCCTCAATAAATAAGTACTCTGAAGCACATTTCAGTTCTAGCTGGTGCTTTTCTTCTGGTGCACGCGTAGCTGAAATATCCCTTCTTCAGCAAGTTTCCCATTTCCTTCCCCCATGCCTCTCCTGTCACCAGTCCAATTTTCTGACATAAAGCAAATCACCATCCCTTTGGCTTGAATCCTGTTCTGCCCCTCTGGACAGAGATATCCTAGGGGCAGGGACTGTGGCTGGCTGCCCTGGGAAAATGGTGCTTGGATTAAGAGCTCACAGTGAGCTCTCTACTAGGAAAGGAAAGATCTTCTGGGACAGATGGAACAATGGGTAGAAACACCCTGAGGCAGGAGGTAGGCATTGCAAAGCAGTGCCTGGAGTAAGGGCAGTCAGGTTCGCTGGAGACATAGAGTGGGCAGGAATGGACACTGAACAGGGTCTTGTGGGCCAGCTGCACACTCACCACTGCCCAAGAGTCTCCATAGCTGGAGGACTGGTGTGCTGGTGGCCTGCTCAGGCTGCTGCAGTCTGAAGAGAGAAGCCGGCCAGTGATACCTTCGTCTCCCCTGCCCCTTACCCCCAGGCCAGCAAGGGGCCCATCTGGGACATAAGCATCTCCCCGGAGCTGGTCAGACAGGTGGCCCCAGTCTGGTGGTTGCAGACGCCGGCTCCTGACCAGGAAGGCACGGGGCATCCTTCTGGGAACGATGAGCTGTCTCCAGGGACCCGCGACTGCTGTCTTCACCTGCTGTCATACCTCAGCCCAGGGAAGACTGCCCCTGTTGGGGAGGGAGGGGTGAGATATGGAGGGGCTCCATTCTCTCCATGCAAATTCCGTGACAAGTCCCTGAAGCAGTTTAGCAGGCTCCAGTTACCTCTGCCCCAGGGTCTGCAGTTCATTACTCCTCCTACCCCAGGTCCCTGAGGGACCCTCCAACCTCCAGGGGCACATGAGCCCTAGGACCCCAAAGTAGGTCAAGCCAGGGCAAGATGGGGGGCCTAGGCAGTTCTTGGAGGTAGGGACAGGAAACATGGACCCCAGGGGATTGTCTCCCCCTAGTTGTGACAAGGCGGAAGGCCTCAGGCCCTGTTTGTCAGGCAAATCAGTCACCTCCAGGTATCTAACAGCCTGCTTGGCTATTCAAATTGCAGCAGCTGTCTGAAGACACAGTGGAGGGGCAGCTGTGATTGCCCAGCTCCTGAGGGTGGGGTTAGGGCAAGCAAGGATCCAGGCTCCATCTCTCTAATCCTCAGATACCCAGAGCTGACATTCAGCCGGAAGCACAGTTCAGATGTAGCAGACATTAAAATATTGATTTGTTAATAGTCCAGCCCTTAGTGAACACCTGGGACACCACTGCCCCCACCCCTCCACCTCTAGGAGCTAAAAGGGGGTCACTCAACACAGCTAGGAGCTCGCAGGACCTGACCCAGCACTTTGCCCAGCTCTTCTGATAGGTCATTGTCATGCCTAACCAGGGCTTAAGGATTTTAAATATTCCCCATGTAGCTGTTTTCTGTCATTAATTTACCCAACAATTATCTGAACTCTAACTTAGCTCCTTCAGCATGAAAATAAATGCACAACTTAGTCCATAGGGGAGACACCCAAGTCACAAGTGATAGCCTTGATCAAGGATGGGGAAGCACAGGCAGAGTGGTCAGCACTGGGATGGGGAAGCCCCAGGAAGTTTGGGGTCCCAGAAGAGGCTCCTGACCCTGTCTAGGGGTTCAGGGAGGCTTCCTGGACATATGCCCTGAAGGAAAAAGGTTTCAGGTGAAAGAGGAGATGTGTGTCAGGCAGAGGGGGTGGTCTGTACAAAGGCTTGGTGAAGAGATAAAGGATATTTGTTCATTTACTCACATTCCCTAGGAGTCAGCCTATCCCCAGCTAGCTGATCCCTTTGGCGAAGCAAGGGAAGCTCTGCTGTCTCAGAACATTGCCACTTTATCACAATGGGACCTGGGGCAATTCACTTCAGGCTGAGCCTGTTTCTTCATCTGGATATGGAGACTAATGTGTCCCCTCTGGTTTGTGTTGAGGACCCATGTGGATCACATGAGGAGAGAGCTTAGCCCCGGAGCCTGGCAAGCAGGAGCTGGTTAGTAAGTCTTGAAGGGTGGGGTAAAAGTTTAGGGAGGCGTGAGTCTCAGTCGGCCATTCTGTAAAAGGAATTCTGAGTGTCTCCACCTGACACAGTTGTTGGATCCCATGTGATCATGACTGCTGTGTTCTGGGCCTATCTGTGATTGGAGGCTAAGGGTAGATTTGGCTTGCAAGGGTTGAGTTGCACTGCAGAAGGAGCTCACTTGCAGATTTGGGGGAGTCATTTTGTTTCTTCTCTGGTGTCCAGCTCTCCATGCTCACCACCATGCTACTAGGGCAGCTGGTTCCTGTGTTGTTGCTAAAAACACATCAGGGAGGGAATCTGGTGCCAGGTATTTTCATTTGTCCTCAGACCTCCTTGCTGTCCTGTTCTTCCCTGGTCTGTGCCCTCCGAGGCTGCATCACCAGGGTTCCCAGGTCCTCTGACTTCTGATACGGTTTGGACAATGGTCAGCCTTGCAAGTGATAGGGGTAGGGGTAAAGTCAGAGTGTTGATTTTCCCAGCTCTCTCTCTTGGGCTACCAGGGGCTGGCTGTTTCCCCACAAAGTTTACAAGACAGCCTTCTTCTCTCAGGGCTTGGTCTTCTGGGTTTGTTCCCTTCCCTTGTGCCTTGCTCTCCTCTGGTACCAGTCCTGTGAACTGCACTAGTCTTGGTGGATTCCCTAACCCCTTCTTTGCAAACTGTCCCTTTGTTAAATCCTCTTTGGAAGATTCCATGTGAGTAAATTGTCCTCTCCCTTCAGGGATCCTATCAATTTACAAATTGCACGTGCACACACACTCCACCACCAGCAGTGGTTCTTAACCAGCTGGTTTGTCTAAAAGAAGAAAATCTAGTCTTTCCAGGGCTGGAGAGCTCAATATTTGGAAGGGGAAAGTGGCATACACACCGGATCCTAACCACCAGCTCATATTCCTTTCTTGCTGAGAGAAACCCAGTTTTGTTTGAGGGACAACATGTCCAGGACAAGAAGAGAGATGCTTTGCCAGGATTTTCCTAGAGAACAGGGGAGAAGAAGGGGCGCCACACAAGATTAAGAAAGTCACAAGAAGTTAGTTAAGTGGGGTCAGGGGACTCAAGCTCATCACTTGCAAGAGCAAGAGCAAGAGCTTTAGCCCTGAATAAACTGACATCCACGTATTTGTTGTGTTTTTACATGGGAACTGCTTTTAGGGAGTACAGTCAAAGCAAGATTTATTTTGAACATCTATTATGCCTGTAAAGCTACAATGTTTGGTTCCCAGCTCCTTGTCTCAGGAGCTGTTTATTTCTTATCAGCATGCTCTTTATTCAGGTCTCTTTGGGCTCTCGAGTCAGCATTCTTGACAGCATTTACTTCAATAGTTTACCATATTAGCAGGGCACGGTGTGCCTATACCCCATGTTCTCAGTCAGCCCTGAGAACACTAGTTTCTGCAGTTCCCTACCTGAAACTGCTTAGGCACCAGGTTAAATAAGGTGCAGCCCAGGCCAGATCTCATTCCCCAGATACCAGGGGACCTTGCCTCCACGGGTACTCTGACGTGACCTTGCCAACAGTCAGAGGCCCGTTTCATGTAAAACCTGACCTGGGCCCCAACAATGCTTGTGCTGTGTTCTAAGACTGAGCTTACATGAGTAAGGGCTCATGACCCAGCAGACCTCCTCCTGGAGGCCCCTGGGAAGAATTTGTACGTTTTCCCTCACTGTCCTGGGGGAGCAGCTGCCCTGCTTCCTATGTTTGCTCCCAGTTGGGTAAGGGTGTGCTGTTGGGTGCTATGGTAGCCATGTTGCAACTGTGAGGCCGTAAGCTGGAGGGTGACAGTCAGACTTACAGAAGGTGATAGAGGAAAGACCATGACCATAACAATAAGGTCAGGAATAACAAACATCCCTACAGCATGGGTCCAATAAGCCAGGTTTTTACTACTTGGAGGTGAAGACTGCTTTGCTACAGGGTGGGTGGAGGTGAGGGACATAGGTCCAAAGTGGTCGCCTGAGTGTCCAGGGGGACTGGACACCAAATCTTGCCTTAGGAATCTTAGGTAAGTGGCCAAGTTGGGGAGGGGCAGGGGAGGATGGGGTCTTCAGCCTTCAGGGAGTGGTTTGTGGGCCCATGTAGGGAGTCTCCCAGCAGAGGTCCAGCCAAATCCTTGGCTGTCTGAGCTTCCTGAGGCAGGGAGAGGGAGCCTTCAGAAACATAGTATTGGACATCTTCCCCAATACCAAGAGCAAGAATTTTTAGGGAAAAAAAATTGTGAAGACTGCTTCCTGGACTTGGATGTCATGAAGCAAAATAAGCCCAGCCCATCGTGGAGGTTCTCTCCTCTCTTTTGGTCTCTTCTGGCCATCCCATCTTTGTTTCTGCTCCTTGCACATACCATGTTTGGTCCCCCACAGGGCTTTGTATTGGCTGCTCAGCTTGGCCACTTTGCCAAAAGGTCCACACACCTCATGCCTTCTTTAAAGCCTCCAGGTGTCCTGTTAGAAAGGCCCTCCCTGACCCTTTGAGCAGTCTCTGTTTGAGCAGCAGTGTATCACCTCAGCCTACTTATAATACAGATATAGCTTTAATTCCTGAGTCTGTTGCTCCCTAGAAGGTGAGTGCCTGTCTTGTTCCTCACACCACTCCTAATGTGCAGAATGGTGACAGGTGCCTGGGGATAGATGGACTTTTTGAAGGAATGCATGGTCATGTGCTTATGGAGGCAGTAGAGAGCTGTGTCCTTATGTCAAAGGCTCTGGGTCCGCCATCAAGCAAGCTTAGCTTTAAGTCTCAACTCCATAGGATGCCAGCCAAGAAACTGGATCTCTTTGAACCTGTTTTGGAGGGAGTCATGACCACCAAACAAATAAGGGAAGAGCTCGGACAAATGCAGGTTCAGGGAGAGGGTCCTGCACCAGCTGGCCTCCTTCTCATAAGGATTTGGGACAGTGGGGACTCGTAGTCTTCTCAACAGACATGCCATGTGCCTAGATGCTTACTGCCAGGGGGAGCTGCCACCAGTGCTGGGAGCTCCTGGGATGTTAAAGCTGGATACGATCCTCCTGCTGGGGGTGTCACTGGTCCCAGCTGCTGGGCAGCCTGGGACATGCTAGAGTATTGTTCAGTAGACCAGCCAGCTTATTTCTTCTCAGTTTCCCTGCTGAGGCCACAAGCCAGTGATGTGGCAATGTATGCAGTGGTGGCTAGGGTCTGGCTATGGTGATCAGACAGGCTCCTGTGGGCTCTTGGGCATCAGTAGGGGGCAGGGAAGAAGGGCCAGCCCCTCTCTGGGAGAGTACTGGGCCTCACTGGGCAAGTACCACCCTCAACCCCCACAGGACCTCAATGGGCTGAAGACATTACTGCAGTTGCCAAACTTCAATCCCAAAGTTCTCCACTGACAGAGTCCTAGAACAAGAGCATGGCTTTGGGGCCAATGCAAATACCCTAGTCTGGACTACCTGAACATCACCCTCTTCCTTCCCTCCCTGTATCCACCTGAAAGGGGCTGAGTGGATGGGGCAGGGTGGGCACCAGAAACTACTCCAAGCTGTCAGTTTATTTGTTTAAAATACATTGTCTTTAGAAGCAGCAGGACTGGGGTGGAGGGGGGCTGCTGGCCCTCAGTTCCCCCGTGTCTTCCTCTGCACGACCTGTACCAGCAGTTCCGAGTAATGTTCCAGTAGGGCCCGCAAATCGGGGCTGGCCAGGGGGCACAATGTAGGTGGGGAGAGGGAGCCAGAGCTGGGAAGGGCCTGGGCTGAGGCCATCTCAGGGTCAACCAGCCAGATGTTGGCCTCCAACTGGCTGTGCATCCAAAGGAAGGTAGAGGTCAGCTCAGTCCGCATTTGCTGCTGCTCAGCACCCACCTGCAAGGAGTACCACCTTGTCAGCAGACACCTAGGCCGGGTGGTCCCAGGCTGCCACTTCAGTCCTTTCCCCCAACCCTGAGGCTTGGCTTACCAGTTGGTAAAGGTCAAGGGCTTCTTGGAAGGCAGTCTGCAGCCTGTGTACGACGTTCTCCACAATGCTTACCTCAAGGGCAGCTGGGGACAAGACCCCGGCTGGCACCTTGGACTCCCCACAGTGTCCCAGACTGAGCGTATCTGGGGGGAGAGGAAGAAGAGACCTCTACTCTCCAGCTGATCTAAGGCCAATTGGGCTGATCCCAAGTGTTAACCCCACGGTCCCTCTGCCTGGAATGCTCTTGTCCTCAGTCCTCCAGGGTCCCTTCCTTCTCCTCATGCAGATCTCTGCTCAAATGCCACCTTTACTGAAGTATTCTCATCAGCCTATTTAAAATAGCAACCACTATTTCTTCTTCTTACTCCCTAACCCCTTTTTCTGCTTTCCGTCCTAGCACAAATCACTTTGAGATACACTTGAACCTTTCCTTATATTGTCTCCCACTAATATGTCAATTCTCTGGGGGAAGGCACTTCTGTAGTCTCATTTTCCACCATGCTCCATGTTTCCAGCCCCATACATACAAAGTGTTCATTAAATATGTGTGTTATCAATAATAAATATGTGTTAAATGAATGAACAAATGAGTGAATAGGATGGCTCCTGTGGCCAGGTCAAGTACCCACCCTTGGAGTTGGGCCAACTGATGAACTTAGGGAACAGACTCTTGTCCCGAGGGTGGCACTCACCAGGGGTAGGCTCCAGGAGGGAGGCAGTGCTGCCAGGGACCCCAGGCCTAGCCTCTGAAAGCTGGGGGCTATTGGGCTGGATAGGGGGATAGAGGGGCTCAGGGGCTGGGAACCCTGGGAGAAAGACGGCTGCCTCACCCATGGGGCTGGGGGCCAGGAAGTTAGTTGTTGGGACTGTGGCACAGGGTTGAATTGCCATGGGCTCCTGAGACCAGGTACATGCAGTGGGTGGTTCTACAGGGGATGGGGGCAGCAGGAGTCTGTCACAGACACTGGGTAAGGTCAGTCTCAGGCTGGCCCGGGCGGCATGGTTGCCCCAGGAGGGCAGCACAGGCTCTCGGCTCTTGCCACCAGAAGCGGGTGCTGCCGGGGTGGTAATGGCCTGGAGCTCCTGGCCTAAGGAGGCCAATTCACTCATCGACGAAGGTCTGCGAAGGGGCCTGGTCAGCTCGGCCATGACAGGGCCTGCACTGTCTCCAAGGGAGATGCTGCGTGACATCTTGGCACGGGAGCTGGTGGTAGACACCATGTAGGAGCGAGTGGAGGGGACACGAACACTTTGAGCCAGGCCTGGAGTGGGTACAGCTGTGGGCAGCGGGGGCATCCTGTCTGCAGGCAGCACTGATGAGGAGGGGGCACAGGGCACCAGGCCTGTGAAGGAAGCAGATGGTTTACTCTGACATTCTAGAGGGACAGTGGTGGACAGGGCCCCACCCCAGGGTAGCTATAGGCTCTGAGTAGACCTTGCCTGTCCCTACCCACCACTCAGCTGAGCATCCAGGGCCTCTGGCTGAGAAGCCTTAGGCTGTTTATCAGGGACACAGTACTCACTTGGGGGGCACCAGGCCTCCAGGGGCTCCACACGCTCTTCAGCCTTCTTCCCAGGGAGGACCTACAGGCACAGCTCCACAGTGAGGGCGAGGCCTCCTGGATCCCAGCCCCATGCCCTGAGGGAGGCCCCAATACTCACATTGGTCCTGTCTGGGGAGGCGTAGCCAGTACCTGCTCTCAGGGGCTCTGCTCTGAGTTGGCTCCCTCCTCGGTCCATGAGCTTGGCTTCCGGGGACTTCACAAGGAGGGGCAGCTGGGAAGGGAAGGTGTGGGTGAACCTGTGGGGAGGAAACCAGGTGGGAGAGGGCCACTCAGTTGGTCTTCCCTGAAGGCATAAAGAGCCAGAGAATGGGGTGGGGTTTACTATCTCCCACCTGGGTGTCTTCTGGAGGCGTGAGAGGAACTGGGCTGAGATGCTCAGCCGGGGGTTGAAGAAGAACTCTGTGGCCTCAGAGGCCTTCACGTCTTTCAGGGACCCATGGAAGAGTTCTAGGGGAAGAGGTCAAGGGAGCGCTCAGAAACCCTCCAGCCAAGACACAGAGCAGCAGGTTGATCCCCAGAAACCCACATGAACAGACAATGCATATATTTCAGGAGAAACTGAACAGGGAAAGGAGTAACTGTGCAGCTCAGTCCTTCAGATAAAAGGCATGCCTTCCCACCTCAACCCTCATGGCCCTGCTGAGGAAAGAGATGCCCACTCTGTGACCAGTACTGGCTGGTTGGCCCAGGAGGGGTTAGAGAAGGGCAGGGCCCTACCTTCAGGGTGGGCATCAGTAAGCGTCTCAAAGTGATGGCGGAGGAACTTCTCCTGTTCAGGGGTCTGAGGCAGGGAGCTGTTGGCTGTGCCTGGCCTCCCGGGCTGGGGCAGCTCTTCTTCTGTACTACTTGGGCACCCTGGGGAACAGTGACGGGGCAGGGGGAGGGAAACCGTCAACACTGTGAGTCATGGCAGATACCACTTGGCAGTGGAGAAAGTCAGACTCGCCCGTCACACACCCTGTTGCCATCAGACTGAAAAGGAAAGGTTGATGGCCTCATCATCAGGCGAGGAAATGGAGGCTCAGTGAGTGCCAAGTCTAGGACCAGTGGTTATACATTTTGATCATCCCCTAGCCAAGCCCACATACTGCCCTTTCCCACATATCTTGCCCTGCTTACTTGTTATGTGGGGCACTGCCATGTCAAACCGAGGCTCTGAGTCAGGACGTGGAGGGGAGGAGGGAATGGTGGCAAAGCTGCACTCCAAGTCAGTTTCTGACTCTCCTGAGTCTGGAAGAGCAGGGTGTGGAGTCAGGCAGGTGCCCAGGGCCAGGGCCCTTACTGGGTAAGCTGGGGAAAGTGGCTCAGCTTCTCTGGGCCTCAGTTTCCCCATATGGAAATAGGGATGATAATAATATGTCCCATTTTTATGGCCCAGAGAGTTTACACATAAGGAGGTAGCAGCACTGGCTTCCAACTATTGGTTAGTTGGGCTCCAGGGTCCTCAGATACCTGAGGCAGGGGCCATGTCTGCTTCTGTGACACCCTGAGCTTCAGGAAGACAGGGTCAAAGTGGCCAGCTGTGCCCAGCATGTGGCCTGGCAGAATGAACAGACTCTAACAGGGTTCCTGCCTGCCCCTCACTTACCCTCAGGTGGGCTCTGATCCTTTGAGCCAATGGAGGAGGCCTGGAGGTAGGAGTCACCTTGTTGGTTTCCAGGACCCCTGTCTATCTCCTTCAGGCAGTTTTTGCTGCAATACCAATGGGGAGGGGGTGAGAGCCTAACAACTTACATGAGCCAGTAAACAATCACCTCCCTCCACAGAACCCCTGTTCCCACCTCCTCTCCAGCACCTCTACCTGGAACCAGGGAAATTGAGGTTGTAGCTGAGCCTACAGGGCTGAGCTCCTGCCCCATCCAGGCCTCATTACCACCCCTGACTCCCACAGGCCCATAGAGAGAGTGGAAAGCAGCTCTTCCAAGATGTGCTTATCAACAGAGAATTCCTCTCTCCAACCAAGGCTTCCCTTGGTGCAAAGGACACCAACCTGTCTGTCCCTGAGACTGTCACTGCTGCTTCCAGAGAGTAGATGGCAAGCTCGCTGGTCTCAGATGACTCCCTCTGTAGGGGCAGGAAGGAGGAATGCCTGCAGCCATCCTCCTGGGGACTCTCTGACTATGGGGTGAAGAAAGTACAGCTAATCTGAATTGGCTATGGCAACCAGGGTTCTGGAAAGCCGGCAGATATTATGCCAACAATGACAGTAACCATAACCAGGTCCCTGAGGATTGTCAGAGCCAGGGCCTGTGCCAGGGGCTTTGCACACCCTAAGCAAGTCTGGTGCTCCCCCAATGTTATCACTGGCCCCTTTACAGATAAGCAATAGCTACGGCTCAAAAAAGGACAAAAGCCCAAACATCTAAGAGTTTATATGAAGTTCAAGAATGGGCACACCAATCCATGGTGAGAGAGAGTCAGAATACTGGTTAGCTCAGGTCAAGAGGGCCTGAGTGGGAGAAGCACAACATTTCCATTCTGTTTTGACCGGAATGGTGGATACATAGGTGTACACAGGTACAGGTTATATTCATTGAACTGTATATCTGAGATTTCTATTCATCGCTGTGTATGTATGAATATATAGATATGATGCCATAATAAAAAATTATGTAATAGAATAAAAAGGAATTTTGTTTGGAAAATAACATAGTAAGATCCAATGTTACTTGGGCACTTCTAAGGGCCCGTTATGACCATTTTGAGATGGGAAAAAGGTCCAGAGAGGCAAGCCTCTTTCTTCAGGTCACACAGCCAGGAAGGGGTAGAGTCAGAGCTCTAACTGAGGCCCAGGACTGTTTATGGCCCAAGCTCTTAACCTCCAAGCGATTTGCTTCCCAAAGACTTCCTGTCTGTCCTGGGGAGTCTCACTATGCACCAGGCCCAGGTTCATCTTCCTGCCCTCTACCATCTCATGTAATTCTCACCAAACCCTAGGGCGGGACAGTCAGCTCTATTTTCGAAACTAGAACACTGAGGCCCCAAGTCCTGGCAAGCAGTCATGGTGCAGGGGTTGCAGGCCAAGCGTGGGCAGCAGGTCTGTACCTCGCTCAGCAGGTTTGCCAGGCTCTGCGGCTTCACAGTATCCAGGACAGAGTCTTCCAGGCTCTCAGGTTTCATAGGGGTGAAGTAGCAATCCAGGTCCCGGGCATCCAGGATGGTCTTGAGGGGCTCCTGGTCGGCCCGTTCAGCCCAGCGGCCATGGGGCTGGTAGCTGCGCCTGGCATGGAAGGCTGAACCGTCTGCCACATCGTCATCTCCCAGCTGAGGGTAACAGGGGACAGTGAGGAACCAGTCAAATCTCTTGGGTTAAAACACAATTCAGAAACAACTTCCTTATATCCATCTCCAGCACAACTCTTCTCTTAAACTTCAGAATTGACCTGCAACTGCTCCACATGTCCACGGGGAAATTTCACAGATATTTCAAAATTAACATGTTACAAACTCCTGATCTTCCCCCCAAACAAATGTGCTCCTCCTAAAGCCTCCCCTATCTCAGATATTCTTTCCAGGCCCCAAAACTTATACTGTCCCTTATACTCCACACTACATTTTCATTAACAAATTCTTCAGGTCTGCCTTCCCAAACATATCCAAAATTCAGTCACTTTTCCACAGTCCATCCTGGTCCTGTCCACCACTGCCTCCTGCCAAGACTATTGCTTGAGAGCCAGTGGAGAGTAGTTGTTGAGAACACAGGCACTGGAGCCAGTTTGCCTAGAGGTGATCTTACATCCTCTAATTCTTAGCTGTGTGATCCTGGACAAGTCACTAAATCTCTCAGCCTCAGTCCCCTTATCTGTAAAACGGGAATAAGAAAAGTCCTTATCTCAACAGAATTACAGTGAGGATTAAATGAGATATACATGTAACGGCTTAGAACAGAGCCTGCATAGAGTAAGTATGCTGTATTTGTTGACTGTAATCCCAATAGCAAAATGCATGCCTAAGGAGCAGTTTAGGGGCCTGAGATAGCTTAGCCAGGTACCCTGATCTGGTCTGTGGAGGAGGGGATGCCAGGGAAGACTTTCCCCAGGAGTTGGCATTTAAGTTTTGACCTGAAAGGATGAGTAGGAATGAGGAAGGGTGTTCCAGCAAAGGGACCAGCCCATACAAAGGCCCTGAAGTGACTTCACTCCTAATGCAGGTGGTTGAGGATAATGAAGGCAGTATTCTTTTCAAGGGATAAGATCTGACATTGTTCCTGAAATAAACTCTCAAACTTAGGGCTTAGGATTTTTCTGTTAGCTTTCAACCTACCAACTCCTAGCTTGGCCCTCCTCCAAGTCAA